>JAVTVY010018702.1:0-70466 GCA_036873755.1 Hanleya hanleyi | reverse complement strand
AATTACAACTGTGTTCCTAATGTTTGGGTGCACACTGTGCATATGATCAATTTCCTGAATTGAACTGAATTCAACCTTGCTGGTCTACAGACTGACAGATGATGGCATGCAGTTGTCAGTGCAGCTGTTCATGTACAGGGAGCTTTCTATGAATGAGTTGCAACCCCAAAAGGCTTAAAATTTATCAGGCACAGACACATGTTTTTACCCCTCGGCCATTTTTGGCCATGGGGTATTGTCATCATCTTGTACGTCCGTCTGTCCGTACGTCCGTTCGTGAGCGAGATAGCCGGAAAACTGTTCCGCTGATGAATTCCAAATTTTGGTATGCTTATTTACCTAGTCAAGGACCAGAAGCCTATAGAATTGGGACCTGATTGGGTGGGAACCTTAGCAGCCATCTTTAATTTCATGCAAAATGGATAATGATCCATATCTCGGAAACCATTCAACTGTTCAATACGAAATTTGATATACATCATCGATACATCAAGCAACTTTCAACGAATTACCAAACAGGCTTTTCTGATTAGCTGGGAACCCTGGAGGCCATCTTTAATTCATGCTAAATCGATAATGATAGCCTACATATCTCGGTTACCATTCAATTGTTTTATATGAAGGTTGGTATATATCATCGATACATCCAGATACTTTGAATCGGGACCTGATTGACTGAAAACCTTGGTGGCCATCTTTAATTTAGGCAAAATCATTAATGATCTCTATATCTGATTCCGTTGGAGTGCTCAGTGTAAAATTTGGCATACATCATTGATGCATCAAGAGACTTACGATGAATGACAGATCTGGTTTCTTTGATTGGGCGGAAATCTTGGCGGCCATCTTTAATTATTCAAAATCTTTAATGATGTTTATCTCTGATACCATTCAAATGTTCTATACGAAACTTGATTTACAGCATCGATGTATGAAGAGACTTGCATTAATGAATAACCACATTAGTTCCTCTGAGTGACGGGAAGGATGGGCAACCATCTTTAATTTATGTAAAATCATTAATGATCTCTATCTCTGACACTGTTCAAATGCTCAATGTAAAATTTGGTACCGGTATACATTATCGATGCATCATCTCGGTTACTTCTACACGATGTGCCTAGGATAAAGTACTATACTATACACAATTTTTTGTAATTCAGCATTGCAGAAAACCATCGATTGCGTTTTCATGGTAAAAGGGTTAGGAAAGAACTAAAAATACACTTCAATGCAGAGTGATTTTGATTGACGCCAGAAATTGCTCAGAACGCTTCTTCGGCGATCTAGACCCCAGGAGCATCTGGGGCCTGGGCGGCCCCTGGATCCTCACCTAAAGTGCAATGATAGTGGCCGTACCACTTTGAATTTGCTTCCGACGCCCTGTATTAACAGACAGTGTCAACGTACTGTTCCAGCTGTCTCCCGTTCAGTGATTGGTCATTCGACCCCGCCATTTTAAACTAATACGAGCATTTTCATTGGATCACTATTAGATAAGACCCACCCCAATCTTCATACACAACCACGCGACTGTCGCAGTTGACTGATGACATAGCGCGGCCTCGTTTTTGATTTCAAAATCTGCCGTCTAACTGGGAAAATGCTGTTGTGCTGCATCAGCCGATCATTGGCCCCCTGTAGAAGATACTATAGGCTAATACATGTAGGCTACCATGCCATGAGATGATGCTTGGGATTGCATTTCGCTCACTTGCACCTACAGATGGCGACAACTGGTGGCAATTTAAAATTTGGTTTCCGGGCAACAGGTTGATGCCTTCAGCTTCTCGTCAAATTTGGTTTGCAGATAATGCCTTGAGATGTCACTTGGGGATGCTTCTCGGTGCTTCACTGCATGGAAACTATATCACAGAAGCAATCAACTTTCAGTCAATCGTTCTGAGTTGATCTTAAAACTTGGGAAGGCAGAAAGACCCTTCCACATCCAACGCCTATGAAGCAGCAGTTGCCTCTCTCATGTATATCCCCTGAGACCAACAATGCTAAAAAATATTGCTGCCATTTCGGCGGGGGACCTAGCATCCTCTGGCTGCTTGTTCTGATAGCCTGGCTCTTATGTTCTAACATAATCCGGTTGTTTGCAGAAAAATCGTTGGTGGGTGTGGCCTCGGCATGCATTACTGTAACACCACCCTCATTCCAGACCCATCTGAATATACAATGCATTCATTGTCTATTTATCCCACAATTTTACGTCTGTCAATAAGAAAATATTGTACGATGTCGTCAAAACTACTGTCTCTGGTATTCCTTGAAGATTTGCGCTGCTGTTGTGCGCTTCGGAGTGGCATTCGGGAGTGGATATCAGATTGTATATACCAAAGATTGTTTGGGGGGGGGGGGGTAAGAGGATTCTAAGCTTCTTTGTTTTTTTATACGCCCGCCAAAAAGGCGGACGTATTATGTGATGGCGGTTTCCGTCCGTCTGTCCGTCCCTCGTGTCCGGTCTATATCTGGGACAGTTTTCTATCTACAGTTCCAGTTTTTGGTGAGTGGATACTCTACGGGAAGACGATGTGTCGCATACAAAAATGAAGGTCGAGGTCATAGGTCAAAGGTTACTGGCTTGTAAAACAGGAAATCACTGAAGTGTTGGTGTCCAGTCTATATATGTGAATGTTCTCTATCCACAGTTGCAAATTTTTTGTGAGTGGATATACTAGGTGGAGACGATGTGTCGCGTACTGAAATTGAGATCGAGGTCAGAGGTCAAAGGTCACTGTTGCCTAAAAATCAGGAAATCAGTGATCATTGATAGTTTTCTATCTATAGTTCTAATTTTTGGTGAGTGGATGCCCTAGGAGGGGAATGATGTGTTGCATACCAATTGTAGGTCAAGGTCAGAGGTCAAAGGTCAGTGTGACCGAAAAATCAGGAAACAGAAAAAATTTCTAATTTTTTGTGAGTGGAGTCAATAGGGGAAATGAAGTGTCGTATTCTAAAAATTGAGTCAAGTTCGAAGGTCAAAGGTCACTGTGACCCCAAAATCAGGAAATTATTAAAAATAACTTTTTTGTGTCAGTAGATACATTAGGGTAACACGATGCGTCACATACCAAAATGTAGGTCTAGGTCAAAGGTCAAGGTCACTGACCTCAAAATCACGAAATTCTTAAAAATCATGATTTTTGTGTTCATTGCTATATTAAGGGGAGATGATTTGTCGTGTACCAAAATTTAGGTCAAGGTCAATAGTCAAGGTTACTGTCATCCCAGAATCAAGAAATCTTTAAAAATTACTTTCTTGTGTCAGTAGATACATTAGGGGGACATGATATGTCACGTACCAAAGTGTAGGTCCATACGATATCTCTAGTTTCAAGGTATGGATTGGTACCAAACATTGGGTATACCTTACTCGCATGGCAAAGAGTATGAGATCAATTTGTCAAAGGTCAAAATCTCCCAAAACTGAATCAAGTTTAGCTAACTATGCATTAGGTTGGAATAGTCGGAGTTGTCTCCCCTACATGTATATGGCATTTGTCCTGTGGAGTTGTTTCCCATGTTTGATACATGTAAGAAACAGCTACATTCAGTTAAACTGTTATGAAATAAAAACCATACATTTTCTAATTTAACGAGGAGAGGGGTCCTTTATGAACTTTAAAACCATACATTTACTAATTTAATGAGGAGAGTATCCTTTATGAACCCAAGAACAAAGGTTACTTCATCACTTTCTTCACATTTTTCTTCCTTCATGAAAAATTTTCTCACCTGAAATGAATCCATTTGAAGGGAAACTACTATTTTCTTGAGTTTGACTGTTGTCAATTGCAGTGTGGGATATGTGAGCTCTTGGTTCTTGTTTCAAGGTCACCTAGTTACCAAGAGTTGAGACCATATTAGTTTTTCATTCAATATAAGATGTGAAATATGTTGCATTCTCAGAAGCACAAAACCGTAGACCTTTCTCTGGATTGCTAGCTACCAATTGGGATCAAGGCCATTAAACAACCTTGAAATTCGGACCAGCGTAATTCCAGATATACGGGCGTATATTGAAGCCCCTTGGGCTCTTGTTTTTTTTAGATCTTTCACATTACAAGCATCTAGTCCGTCATTCATAATTCAGCCGTCGTCCATTAGAGAATATCCGCGTCCATAATCCAAAGACCTATTCCATATAACAGTATTAGCACCAAATTCAAAAAGACAATCATAGTATACATAAACATAGGCTTGTTTCCTGCCAGAGAGAAGCGGTCAACAGTTTTCAATGATGCCGGCAAGACATCATGATGTTCCAAAAATATCAAATCCGTATCGCTGATCAGTATTCTTAATCCATAATATTCGTTGTAAAGTCGTCATCTAATGAATGATGTATCTCAATCACGCTTTGATTGTGTCTGTTCATATGAGTACCATGAGGATCTTGAAGTACATGGGTTCATACGGCTCCTAGCCCTGGGTTAAGCTAGGCTGACCCCATGGCTGACAAGAAGAAAACAGACGAAAAACCATTGAGATTAAAGGCCAGATTAGTATCCAAGGTCAAACAGCCACACCAAGGCTTAGCCTGTATTGTACATAATGCACAAAACACCTCGGGAAAGAATGTTAGACCACTATTGGAAGCAAGTTTCTCGACAATACAGGAAACCGTCACACTGCGGCAGAAGAGAAGTAATTCTAATGAAATTACAAGCGTCTAGTCCGTCATTCATAATCCAGCCGTCGTCCATTAGAGAATATCCGCGTCCATAATCCAAAGACCTATTTCATATTCCATACAACAGTATTAGCACCAAATTCAAAAAGACAATCATAGTATACATAAACATAAGCTTGTTTCCTGCAAGAGAGAAGCGGTCAACAGTT
The DNA here is from genome assembly GCA_036873755.1 of Hanleya hanleyi. Lineage (NCBI taxonomy): Eukaryota > Metazoa > Mollusca > Polyplacophora > Lepidopleurida > Hanleyidae > Hanleya > Hanleya hanleyi. The sequence goes on along the minus strand of JAVTVY010018702.1, from coordinate 65,615 downwards.
TTCAATGATGCCGGCAAGACATCATGATGTTCCAAAAATATCAAATCCGTATCGCTGATCTTAATCCATAATATTCGTTGTAAAGTCGTCATCTAAAGAATGATGTATCTCAGTCACGCTTTGATTGTGACTGTTCATATGAGTACCATGAGGATCTTGAAGTACATGGGTTCGTAGCGCCATAGATCTTGCACGCTACGTTCGTATTTTGCTATCAGCATGCGATATGTATCGCCAAATTTGAGAAACTTTGAGTGGAGGTGCTTGGTGGAATAGCCCTGTTTTATAAGGGCATCTGATTTTGATAGCATCTGTTCTGGAGTCCCTGAAGTATTCAGTAAGCATTTGCATGGAACACATAGGTGGTGTTATCAAAATTTCACGAACACAACACGGCTTCGCAAAAGATATCCTCTTCCAGATGGCCAACAACCATGCAGGTCTAAGAGACGAAAGTCATCAGAATTGTCAGCAGTACTATTTCCTGCAAATGAATGTCTGTTCTGTGAAGGGTCACGAAAAAAGTTAAAGGGAAAAGAAGAAAAGCTCGTAACGTGTGTGACAAAAGACTTCAGAAGAATCTATCGAGTCAGCTGCCGAGAAAGCTGAAGATAATATCTTACCTAAGGTACAGAATGTCGATTTAGTTGCCAGAGAAGCCCACTACCACCCATCTTGTCAAAACTGATCAAACGGTTTGGAATCAAACTGCAGTTTTGGCAACCTAATTATAGGAGTGAACTGGTGTATTCTGCCCATGTACCACCAGGTCAGGTAATCGAGGCTGCATTTGAAGTTGCGGCATCGGACATGAAATGCCTGGTGGAATCCGCTTTACTCCTTCGACGACTCATTCTGGGTACCCATGAAGGTTCCACAGAAATACCCTGGCCACCATCTCTGAACTTCTTACTCAGTGGGGTCATCCAACCGCCTACTCAGCTGCAAGATTTCCTCTTCAGTATGATTACTGGTAGGAAATTGGCAGATATATCAAAACGAAGAGGGAGGTTGATTACTTCCTTTTTTACTTCCAAGCTCTTACAAGGGGCCAATGGACAATGCCCAAGCACCTTCTTCTGGGAATGACATTGAGGCATTTAACAGGCAGCGTTGAGATAGTCACTCTCTTAAATCGTTATGGCCACTGCGTTTCCTACTCTCGCTTGCTGGAACTTGAAACTGCGATGTGCAAGACCTAGGAGATGAGTCCGGGTGTTCTTCCACCTTCAGTTCGCCCGGACAGAAATTCCGTAAGTCATCTTTGTTGGGATAATTTTGATATCACTGAAGAAACCCCATCTGGTTCCGGCACAACACACACTGCTCATGGCATAATTGTCCAGGAAATACAGGAGGGCGCTGACAACAACGCTCCAGAAAGCAATGTGTCTGTTCTCAAGAGCAAACAGCGTTCGGTAGATTACCAGCCTCATGAAATAGAGCCTTGCTTCTCCAATGCCAAAATTGAGCCCAACCTCTCAATCTGAACAACAGATGCTCCATCCACAGAGGCAGAGGCATATGCCCAGTGGGCTGACACATTGTGGGTGTTTTGCAGGATGTTGCAGCAGAACACGACTCAGATAGTACCCGGATGGACTGGCTGGTTGACTCTGACAGCCAAGAGCAAAGAGGAGAAGGAGAAGTTATCCACTGTTGACTACATGGCTCCTGTAAATACTCCCATTACTGAAAATGCCACCGTTCAGCACCTGTTGAAAATTTCCCAAATGGCATCCAGAGAAGTTGGACAACACTACACAATCGTAACTTTCGATTTGGCGGTCACGAAAAAAGCGTATGCTCTTGTGTGGCAGAATCTCCGTGTATTTGGAGATGTCATTGTTAGAATGGGTGTATTCCACACTACCTGTGCATGTCTTGGTGCACTTGGCAAGCGACTTCAGTCTAGCGGTTTTGAAGAAATTGTAATAGAAGCAGGGATCTGTGCTAGTGGGTCAATTAACAAAGTCCTGTCAGGCAAACACTACAACAGAGCTCTGCGTGTTCACAAGCTGACTGTCGAAGCCTTAGAACCCTTGCTGATCAAGTCTTGCGAGGCATCAGAGGGACAGTCAATTGGAGATGAAGCAAAGGACCTTCTACATCACCTGTCACTCATCCCAAGTTGCGAACGCATCTCTGAAACTGTGGCCAACAGCAGCTGTATAAAGTTATTAATGCTCTACAACGGCTTCAAGGAATAGGTCCGCCAGTGAGAAATGGGCAAAACTGCTCAGTTTTGGCTGGACTATATGGACAAGGTGCGACTTGTCTTGATGTTTCTCAGAGCAACGAAAGAGAACAACTTGGGTCTACATCTAACTTGTCTGCAAAAGCTTTGTCCCCTATTCTTCAGCTATGATCGACCAAATTATGCCAGATACACAACGGTGTATTTGCTGATTCTCCTGAACCTGTCGCATTCCCATCCGGGTGAAGAGGAGCTTTTGAGAAAGATTGGATTCAGTGTGAATAGGTCCGAAATCCAGTCATCCAGAAATGCTGTTGACCTCACTATAAAGCAAACAATCAACCGCCACGCCAAGTCCCACGGAGGCATAATTGAATTCAGCAGAAACTACGGTGCATACTACAGATGGTGTATGACACGACACTCTCCATCAGACTATGCCCAGGCCACCATGGATGTGACTGAGATGGGAAGCCCCGAATGTTCGACTCGCAAGGACGCAAGGACATCAAAAATACTCCGAAGCGAAGCAGATGTCTGCAAGGTTGTTGATGCCATCAAAGGCTTTGTCAATCCATTCGAAGTGGATGACAAAGATGTACTTTATTGTCTGTCATCGGGTGCACCAGCACCATCAGCTGTTGAACAAGATCTCCTTTCAGCCGAGAGTATTGGAAAGAAAGCACACGAAGCATTTGTTCAAGAGAGGCTGGTCAAGAAAGAAAGAGGATTTCATGAAGCAATCACGAAACTGAAGCTCAAGACATTTGCATCACTAGCAAAGTCTGCAAAAGTCACAGGGACAAACAGTAAATCACGAAATGTAGTGGAACAGCGAAATGTGTTTGGTCGACTGGTATTGCTGGCTCTTAAGTAGGCTACAACATCAGTATGAAAAAGGTACTGAGCTATCCTCTTGATCCTATTCCTTGGTATTTAGCAACTGCGGAAGGCTCTTCGACAAAGTCCAAGCTGATGCACTACCTTGAAGGACAGTCTAACCTTTTCCAGCGACCAAACAACGATGACATGAAGTGCATAATCGACGGAAATGCCCTTCTGCAAGCCCAGACAGCAGTTCCAGGAACATTTAGCGAACTAGCAGCAAGTGTGTTTGAACAACTTTCCAAAGTACAACGTGTAGACTTTGTGACGGATACATACGTAGATCTGTCAATTAAAGAAGCAGAGAGAGCACATAGAGGGGCATCAGCGGCACACTTGATCAAGGGAGCACTCACAAAAGTCCCCTGTGATTGGTAAAAGTTTTTACGTAACTGACAAGAGGCAACTCATCCAACTGCTTTTACTGCAATGGCAGAAGCCAGAATACTCGGCAAAGTTGATGGGAAGGGAAATTCTGTTCGTATGCGAGAAGGAATGCATATCTCTTAAAAGATCAGATGGCAAAAATACTAAATCAGAAGATGTGGCAGAGTTACGTTCAACTCAAGAAGAAGCGGATACAAGGATGATCCTACACTGCCTGCATATGGCTTCTCAATCGCCCCCAGAGACCACTCTGGTTGTCAGATCACCAGACACAGATGTATATATTCTGCTTCTAAAATTTGCACAGGATATTCAGCAGCCTGTGTTATTTGGCACAGGAGTCGGCAACAAGAGATGGCTTATTGATGTCCATCGTGTGATTACAGATGTTGGGAAGGATGTGTGTACGGTACTACCAGCACTACATGCGTATTCTGGTTGTGACACCACCAGTTCTTTCGTGCGAAAGCTACTCCCTTTGAAGGTCCTGAAAGATCATCCAAAATTCCTACATGCCTTTTCTGCTTTAGGAAGCTCATATGTCTTGGATGACCGTATTTATGAGAAACTAGAGAAATTCACTTGCATTATGTACAGAAGGAACTCAAAATCTGGTGATATCAAAAGGCTACGTCACTAGCAGTTCTTGGAGAGGTTTAGACGAAAGACTGGAGCACTGTTGACCAACTGTGATGGGGTGGACTTGAGCTTTCTTCCTCCCTGCAGAGCATCGCTGAGGATGCACATACAGCGGGCTAACTATCAGGCCTTGGTTTGGTGCAGAGCAGATCAGGCTATGCCAGATGTACCAACGCCAAACGGGCATGGCTGGCGCATAGTTGACGGAAAATTAGATTTCCAGTGGACAGAAGGGGACTTGATTACAAGGGAACTTGTGGACGTATATCAAGAGCAGGAAGAGTTCGATGGAGAGGAGGAAGACGCTCCAGAAGTTGTCGGTTTTGACGACATAATTTTTGGTGATACAGAGTAATATTCAGCGGGAAGACTTACTTCAAAGCAGTTAAATTCGGTATCGGACATTTGTTTGCTTTCACGAGAAATACCGGTGTTCGTATATAAGTTTTATTGCATTCTGTGAGTTAATTGTGCAAGTGTAGCGCATTTTAATGTATAGTTTGATAACCCTGGCCCTAGAAGCCATGTGATTGTGTTGATGAGCTCCTATGAAAGGGTTTGCCGACAGATTGTGATCCACGAGTACCCTTGTGCCACAATCAGTCATCTAACGTGTTACGTGTTTTGGACATATTTATTCAATGTTTAACCCCAGATTACATGCAATTGCCAAATGTGAGATAATTTATTCGAACTAGTTAATGATTATTGGAGATAATCTGGACAGTTTTATCAATAAATTGAATAGTTTTAACATATGTACAAAATAAGCACGAAAGAAAATCACTCAAAACCACGATTTGATGACATGACGTTACTGTGACGTCATTATTCTTCAGGGCAGAAAACTTTCTATTTCCTTTGCTGATAAGGTACTCATTCGGCATACTGTATGGTAAAATTCAGCGTGCTACACCCGAATGTGAAGAAAATATAAGGCTGCATTGCACCCTACCCCCCATTTTGGGAATCAGCAAAAAGGCTCAAGCTGTGTATACTTCGCACAGCCTATACTTTTATTCCACCAAAATTGTACTGGCAAACAGGCAGATTCCACAAATACACATACCAGGCTATCTTAAAATAATAGTCTGCAAAAATGCCCGAGGGAGGGGAGGGTTTCGACTATGAACCCTATTGCTGCCATTAGTGTGGAGATGCCGGTTTGTGTGATAGTTTCATGGGTTAATAATACACTGTGCAATCTGCCTACAATAAGCAGTTTCATCGTTGGACATACAGAAGGCATCCAATTGCATCGAAAGGATGGCAAACACGGATTCTTCTTTCTCATCAACCAATCATCTCCAAATTTCCAACATGTTTGGAAATAGGTATTTTTCGATGGCTTCGTCTTTTTATCCCTCGCCGGACCCTGATCAGGGGATATAGAATCACTGTTTGTATGTGTGTGTGCGTCACTTTTTCTTGTTAACACCATAACATGAAAACTATTTATTCTATTTGCTCCAAATTTTAACTGAATGTATAATTGGGGAATAGCTTTCTTGCTATTGATGTTGAGGTAACTAGGTCAAAGGTCAAGGTCACTTAGGCTAGAAGATCTTAAAAAAAGGGAAATATCCAGATCCAGTTCATCAATCGGTCCCAAACATTGGGTATATAGTGCCAATGGGTTAAAGAAGAAAGTTATTTTATGTTTAGGTCAACAGGTCAAAGGTCGAGTTCACTCAAGCCAGAGAACCTGTACAAAATGAGAAATCTCCATGTTCCATGTCCAGAATTGGTTCAAAACTTGAGGCCTACCTTGCATGTTGAGCAGAGAATAACCCTAATTACTTTGAGGTCAAAAGGACAGAAAGGTCAAGGTCATATTACACATGTAACTGATGACTAACTTGAAAAAAGTTGTACACATATGTTGAAGTTTTACACATATGTTAAATAAATTAACTATTTCACACATGTTGAAAACTTTTGCACATATGTGGAATAAATCCGCACTTTTAGACATATGATGAAAAGTTTTATACATATGTTGAAAACTTTTTGACATAGGTGCAAAAGTTTTCAACATATGTTGAATAACCGATTAAATACCGAAACAGCTTGCCATACGGCGGGGACTTCTTGTCAATACGCCGGCATTGTTTTCGACCACCCTTTTAATGTTTTGTTCAGTTTCAGTTGAAAGAAAGTTGCCTAGGCATTGCTAAGCCTAAAAGGCATTGACTTTAAATTGGTACAGCCCACTTGTTCCACCATGAATGCTGAATAATCATCCGGTTTGTTTTATCACAAGATCTGTTTTATTAAACTCTTGTAACCTAGTGTGTGACCATCCAGGGGTTTGACTATCATCAGAATAGTTGTTTTCATTGTCTGTGCGAAAATGTGAGTCTACAAATCTTGAAACAAGCAGTCTTTTCCGAATAACTTTTATTTATTCGTCTTTGATATTCGTCAGGAAGGCCACACAGGTGACTAGCACCTATAATTGTGGCCCCCGACAATAACGGTAAGAAACGTCAGACTTTATTGTACCATTATTACATATCACTGTTGGCACTCACGTGTGGCATACCATTGTTTGGGCATGAAAAAAGTGAAAGTATCACAGATATGAATATTGTAATATTTATTTAAATACCATAACAGTTAAGGAATAAATAAAATGCTTTACTCTAAAATTTGTCACACAACACCTTGCTTCCAAATAGAAAATCACACAAATAGTGTTCACATAGTAAAACCAACAGCCTGGCCATACAGGATAGATACTCTAACCTATATGGGCACATCTCACACAAAATGAGAGCAGGTTATATGATTGCCTTTATAGAATGTCTGCCTGTACTACATGGGTTCGGCTCACTGAGAACACATTCATTACATTTAAATTAATACATGCAATCATGCATAAACATAAATTAATAGCCAATATGCAGAGCCCCAGCCTCGGTGTCGGAGGCCACCAGGAAAATCCAAGGTACATTACACGGACAAGTAGAAAATCACATAACGGTTTGAAAGGACTTAAACCCTTGTACCTTGTCTGAAGCTGTCCTTTTGTCCTAAATGAATGACCCTTGTCTGCGTAACCGTCGTCCATGTGTTCCAGGAGCAATTCAATATACACCGGATTAAAAACCAACAGCAACAGGACCGGTGCTCTAACCGACACGGCCTTATTGTCTGCTACAAAATGTGAGATTCTACGATATCAGCCTGTATGGCACAGTGTGAGTACTACAGAAATAAGAAATCTGGTATCATTTGAGGGGTTGGAAATGTGATGGGTTGTGACGTCGCTTCCGGTGATGAAGTCTCTTCTGGTGATGTCATCTACAGGTCATCGCTCATGCGCAATGAGGTAACTTCCAGGTCATAGCACATGTACATCAGTGTGCACTTCCAGGAGGAGCACTGTGCGATCAATAAGAGTGAGAAGACGGAATTGAAGCATAAAATGGGGAGGGTTGAATTTTGCACTTGGGTTGCCATGTCAACGACCTTTGACCTTGAGGTCACATAGTCATGTGACTGGCAAGTGGATGAAAAAATAAACTTTACATCCAGAGCAACACAACGTATTGGCAGTTCAAGGCAATATCTCTGCATGCCTGCCCTGAAGGAAAGAGTTTCTGGGTCAAATAAATCACTGACAGATTCCGGTGATTGGATCCTTTGGACACGTCGTCAATGATTTAATTGTCCTTGTCAGCACCCATCAGATCATCCAGTACTACCATGTTGGTCTGCTCTTGGTTGAAGTATGCTTGATCGATATCTTGAGAAATGCCTTGGACGAAGCATGCATTCTTTGTCCACATGACCTGGGTGTAAAGTAGGTGGGCTGCCACCGGGCCCTTCCTCTAAGAATTTGATCAGCCATCACATCTTTTCACACCCTGTTCGACCACTGACAGTCATCGTACAGGGATGGTCTACCCCACGGCCGAATATGTCTGAGCATATTATCCGGACAATTGTCTTCTGACAAAGTAAGTATACGTACACGACATGGTGTTGCTCGGAGGGTGGCTACAGACAGACTGACTCTGATGGTCACATATGACCTAGTATGACCACTCAATCGCTCGCTCACTAATTTCTCGTTCACTCAATCACTCACACTTTCGTCACATTCTCTACCCGGTACCCTATAGAGGAGGTAACCCTGCCAGGCTAGACCGACCCATCGTCCTCCACCTACAACACCCCACATGTGGGTTAGTGCATAGGGGGGTGTAATTCATCCATCCGAGTGCCCGTCTCTCATACTGATGATATCTCTCCTACTAATGATGTCAGTCTTCTCTGGAGGATCCAGCCCAAGGTCCACACCTATGGGTTGTATAGGGTGTATAGAGATGTGCAAAGTGCGCAATGTGCTTTCTCTACTGCGCATACCCCAGTTTTAGTCTGCCCCTGCAGTGTCAGCCCATGCACACCCCAACCTTGTACAAGAACATCAGTGTAATGTCAGTTTTTCAGGGCTTTAAGCACAGTTAAGGCCCTTTTTCCGGATTTTTGGGGTTATTCTTGTTTTGTATATAAACCCATTCGTCATGTGACCGACATCAGTGATCGCTCCCACCCTGCACGACTCATGCGGTCCACATATGGCTCCACCCGCTTTTTCACATGATTTGGTAGTCCATTTTTCCACATTTAGGGGGTTTCCGGAATTCTATATTTGCATCCACCTACCAGTTGTGACCACAAGTAATCTCGTGGTCAAGGATCAAAGGTCGTTGCCATAGCAATGCAACGTCCGGAAGTGAAGTTACAACACCCACATTTACGACTCAACTTCTCCCGTTGCAGATTTTACCTTTCTATACTACTAATCTCCTGAAACACATTGATCACATTGTTAATGCATAAGTTATTGGTGTAATTTGACAAAAGTCATAGGACTACACATGCAGATTTTCTGACTACAAAGATATTTCATGGATTTCGCGTTAATCCCGGGTGATTTCCACAATGATATAACGACTTGCCAGAGAAGGCTCAGCTCATGAAAAAGGAAAGAATTAAGAATCGTAGCCCAGTATCTTTGTACCAATTTTCGGTGTACCATTGTGAGATCAGTGGCCCATATACCGTGGCTTCTTGTGCGACAATCCCAGAAGATCGATTGACCAAATTGTCTAATGTCTGTACAGTTTAATTAGTGTACAGTCTACAAAATAAATGGTTGACTACGCATAATTTTTTTTCCAGCGTGTATACCAAATTGAAATATACAAAATGACAACCCTTTTTGTTATATTTATACCATATCACGTTTTAAATCACGTTTTAATTCTATCTGTATTAAACGTCATGATCCACCTGTTTCATGTACCGAAGCTCCATTGCGAATGGTGATGTCCTACATGTAATGTATTGATTTTCTCTCGACAAAAGTCCACAAGCCTTTTACTTAAGGTGGGGAGTGTTTATCTTAAATCGCATACCTGGTGATAAGGGTTGCAACAAAGAACAGAACAGACCCAAGGCTCTCGCATATGGCGAGCCGTTTTGGTATGTATTCAGTTATTTTTAATACCCCAAAAATCTGTCTTTGATATCAAAAATAAACTTTATTTTTGATATCCAAAAAATAATTTTTGCAAGAATTGCATTGATTTAAAAAGAAACGATTTCTGATATAAAAGTAGACTTTGATATCAAAAAAAAGATTTTTTTTGGTTTCAACTTATAAACTAATAAATACCAAAACGGCGCAAAATTATTTTTGATATAAAAAAAAGAATCTTTGATCTCAAAAATAAATGAATAAATACCAAACCGGCTTGCCATACTCGTAAACTTACTAGATTAATTACTTTCCCGAAAAAGGAAATTAACATTATGAAATGTATACAGGATATATGTCAATACCCTATAGTAATAACTGAATTAATCTAATTCAACTTGATTCTGTGCCAGGCAGGGTCATATCCTGCCAGCTGGCCAAGTCATACTAAACCTTTTACACAGACCAGCAGGATCAAAACTCAACCATAGGTTAAGGATGTCCGCTGGTGATTTTTGGCTTTGGCGGCCATTTTGCCTGCTTTTCCTATTGGGTTATCTCCCTCTTCTAGGCCAAGAGATAGTTTTTCCTTTAAAAGCCTTCTAGCCGAAAATTTTGCACAGCAACATCCATCCAATTTGATAAATTTTGATAGACATTGGGATTCTCTGCAAAAAGTTAGAATATAAGAAAAATTTAAATACTATTATTATGAATATTTCATGAATGTGCTTCAAAACTAGGGCTATTCCCTATGTTTTCTGAGTTATCAAATGAAGCATGGGTCAGTCCACATGACGTTGCCTGCAGCTAAAAAATACACACCAACCTATATGTTTTTCTTTGTTTTCCCTTATATTACACAATTATGAATGCAACAACACGCATTATTCAAAATCTTAATTACTTTGATTTACCAGCAGCGGACATCCTTAAATATTTTGACTGACGAAAGACGACCGAAAAACCGAAATAGCTCCCAGGCGAGAATTGTATAGAGGAATAATAGCCGTGGTGATTGGTGAGCCTTCGTCAATTGACTCGTTTGTTTTTGGACTTCTTGCTTTGTTTTGCTGGGTATGCTACAATTGACAAGTCTCCATTTATTGTGTTTTCGTACATAGTCTCCAGCCTGCGTATAACATCGGGGAAAACGCTCAGATCGACTCGAAAAAATCCACTGAATGGAGAATCCAGATCCGAGACGACATAACACAGCATACTGATGGAGATAACCGTGACGACACACATGGCCAATTCAATCCTATACCCCCCAGCCTGAAGGAGGAGGACTCCCAGAAATGAAAAGAAACCCAGCGTCTCCAGAAAGGCCCACCTGAAAAGGGATAAATAAACATAAGCTTGATCAAATGTACAATTCTGGGGTGAAAATGATTTTTGCTACACTTGTTAAGGTCAATATTTAACTTTAATGAGTAGCTAATAAAATGAGAGTTGGATGACATTGGCTATGGTGAATGTAATATTACCAGTACGGAAATATACCGGTACGAGTAGCTATATGGGTTCTACCGGCCACCTATTCTAAAGGCTGTGGTGTCTCATGGAATGTGCCTTGGCATACTTTCGAAGAAGTGTCCGCTGGCGTTCACGTGTATTGCTTCAGAAACAGAAACTTGTTCCTCTTGCTTCAACACACTTTGTTGAGAAGCAGCAGGAACTTAATAATGTAGTTTCTAGCACTGTAATTGCACTTGTCTTTACTGCACCAATGTAAACGTCCCGTCTGTGCCTTGTGCTGTCCTCAGTGTTATATAGGGGGGATGGCGGGTATCTGGTTCCATGTTGCTTCAAAGATTTATTCTTTGAAGCAACAGGAACGCAACTTGGCTGGGAGGTGCTTAGTTGGTTCGTCGTAATATGGCTGAAATATTGTTGAAAGCGACGTTAAATCCTATTCACTCACTCACTCACCCTGTTAACGGGAATACTTGAGAGGATGTGCGCTTCTGGTGTTTATGGCCATACTTTAGAGGGTGTATCGACGGTATGCTTACAGTAGAGGGTTATCATACCGGGCCCTCCAGCTTAGGGCAGCATGGTTTACCATACCATGTTTGCCTGGCACAGGAGGTAGATTAAAGTGCCAAACAAATTAGGCTCTCTGACGATCCATTGTGATCACCAGTGTAGTGCCTAATTTTCAAAATTCGAAATTCATTTTTTTTTGTAGTTTTGGTTAGGTTTTTGTTAGGGTTAGGGTTTTGCTTGGGTATGTTTGTTTGGGTCATCGTCGCCGTGTGACCAATAAGGTTAGGTGCGACGTTAAATTTCAAACAACCAACCAACCTTATCATACCGGTGTTCACGAGCATACTTAAGTGCGTGTGTCATATTGTGATTCATAAGTTTACCTACCTGCCGATTAAAATTAGACCTAAATGTCGCCGATCTCTCAGGTCTAGAAAGAAGCTCATCTGGTTTGTGTCCACTACCCTCTAAATTGAATTGTGACAAAGGCCAAATCCACTGAGTCGATCAATCGCGTCAAGCTTCAAGCTCCTCACAATAATCTATATTTCTCAAATCTTCACCTGCTATCAATGTATGCCATATTCCTACTATTTGGAGATCCCTGCAATAAAATTATCTCTCGTTGATCGTCCGCTAGGTGGCGTGCCTCCTATTGCAGTCTTGAAAGCAAGACCTGCATTAGAAAAGACTGTAAACAAGTAAATCCAAGATATTATAGACGTATCCTAGACTTTTTTGTACTAAAGCTACATTCTAGACTAACGATGTCTGACGTAGTCTCCCAATCTGTCAAGCACACTAGTAGTATACAGCAAGCATATAGACTCCCTTTGACCTTTGCGTCAGCCAATCAGAAGCGAGTATTTTGACCTCGTCGTGTATTATTCCGCGGTGAGATGTGTATGACGTCATTTCCGGTCTGCGTGAATCGAGCGTGACCTATGCATGTACTGACTTGTATTTGGTGTTTTTCATCACGGGGAGACCACGTGATAGTTCAAGGTCATATTGAATGATAGGAATGCATGTACTGACCTGTTCATCCGGAGTTTACATCCGGGGACTTATATCCGGGTCCTTTAGCTGTGTGTTCCGTACGGGTTCACACGGGTTCACACATTGATGGGAACAGCCGGGTGGTTTAGGATTGACCTATATCCGGGTCCTCTAGCAATACCATTTATAGGATGCATGTACTGACTTGAATTTGGGGTTTTTCCACCATGGGGAGATCACGTGATAGTTCAAGGTCATATTGAATGATAGGAATGCATGTACTGACCTGTTCATCCGGGGTTTACAACCGGGTATTTTAGGATTGACCTATATCCGGGTCCTCCAGCAATACCTGTAGTGTGTAGCATTACATACGGGTTCTTGTACATCCGGGTTCTTGTACATCCGGGGTCTGTCAGGGTGGTGTATAAAAGTGGGGATTTTCATGGTATGGCTTCATTTATTGGCCTGCCTACTTGACCGGAGCTACCTGACCACCCTGAGCCAGCCTGAGCCTACCTGAGGAGTGACCAGCCTACTCAAGACCTGCCTGAACAGCACCTACCTGAGCCAACAGCCATGGACTCATCTGACCGAGCTAAGCTGATGCAGCACCGTGTCCAGATCATTAGTGAGATGATGAGTGTGGCCGAACTATGTGATCTCCTTCTGGTGAGAAACGTAATCATTACATACATGGAAGAAGACATCATGGCACAGAATACCAATACGGCACGAAACAGAGTCCTCATGGACACTCTACCACGCCGAGGTCCTTTAGCATTTCAGGCCTTCTTGGAGGCGCTGAGAGAGACGGGGAATGCGGGAATAGCCTCTCAACTTCAACCCGAGGAACACACCTTACTCATAGACATCCCCGAAGAGAGTACAGGTAGCAAACGTGCCCAGGAAGACCCGGAAGAGTCCTATCCACCAGCCAAACGTCCCCAACTAACACCTTTAATAATGCCTCAGCAAGAGCCTCAGCAAGCGGAGGAAGAGATGCTACTCCCTATGTCTGTGGAGCAGATGAATGACATCATCCAGCAGGCCTACCAGGCTACCAAGATCACCAGTTGGGAGCTCACGCCCTATTTAACTGTAACCGTGAAATATGAGCAAGTGCACTTTAATGCATCAGCCTGGGACGATAAACCACCTAAGCATATTGCCTTGACGCTTGAGCAATGGAAAAGAGTACAGAGATACAAAGTCAAGTCGTCGAGGCGGTTATTGAGAACCACATCGAACATGAATTTTGTTGTGGAGACGATGTCTTCCTCACCTGTTCTATGTTCAACGACATGCTGCTGGTACATATTCGTAAATGGAAGTTGAAGAAAGATACTACGCGTATTCCCTTACCCAAGGGAGTCATCCTGCAAATACCTGCGTGGCGGAAGCTTCAGCACCTCGCACACGAAATTTCTGAAGCTCTGCATGACCAGCTGTCTGAGTATATCTACAAAAAGTACATTGAAACCTTCCTGAATCATCTTAAACCTCGCATTGAAGGCGAGCGTATCCAACAATGTGCACGCTGTGTCGGATCGTTAGACATGCATACGTGTCTGGATGGCCCGCATCCTTTGGCGGCACCGTCAGACGCGCTGATGACTCAGGCGTTACACAACATCAACGAGACGGAAATCGCGGAGGCATTGGAAGCGGCCTGTCCACCGAGAATTCCCCGTGAGCAGATTGCGACCTTCCTATTCGTGCACGAGGGGCAAAAAGACACGGAAGCGTTCAAACAAGTCTTGTTGGCTAAATATTGAACATTCAGACCTGGCAAGAAAGACATGATTTCAAACAAGTCTTGTTGACTAAATATTGAACATTCAGACATTACCGTATTCCTACATTCTATGTTCATTCTATGTTCATTCTATGTTCATTCTACCATCATGGTGACACCGTATAACGCTATTAAAAAAATTAACGCAAAGAGCCGGTGAAAATCTTATGTTCATTCTACTGTTAATAAATATTAGAAATTCAACTAATGTGTGTCAGTGTTCACTCTATGCAGGGGAAGGTGTGGGAGTTGTGCTTTTTGGTTAGAAAGTTCCTCTTTCGAGAGTATGGGTTGGCCCTGGTGGAGCCATGCTGCGTGTGTTTAACCACCCTATTTGTGGACGATGTGGCGTCTGTACATCTTCTTCGTCTTCATCTATGTCTGTAATATCATCGTCGTCCGCATCCAGAGTGTCGGCTATCTCTATATCTGGCCAGTTCCCTCAATTCTCCGTCCCGAGTGAGTACTCGATTGATCGGGGGCATTAGTCTAGCATCTTGTAGTCCCTGCGCCAGGGCTTGGTCCCTCACAGCTTCATCCTGTGTAGCGTTATGGCTTAGTTCCCTCGCCAAAGCTTCATCAGTCGTGTTCATTGCGTCGAACAGTGCACGTCTAGCAGCCATGATGTGGTTGGCATGAATATGTGTAGCAGACGACCGACAGCCCGCTTTTTATTCTCGACCGTAGAGAACCCGGCTGAGGGCGCGCGGACGTCAGCGAAATCTGTCTAGACATCATGGCCAGAAAGAAAGACAAAATGATCTGTGCTTTCTGCAAGATTTGGAAGCGGGCTAAATTTTTAATAAACACGAGTTGAGATCTAAAACAACTTTAAATTTATACCTTGGCATGTTATCGTGTAACCCTGAAAATTTCATAGAGCTAACGGCTGCATAAATATATTTTTTCTTCATTTTCCACGTTTCAAAGGCCCAATTTCACCTGTACGACTGTGTTAAAAGTACGGTAAACTTGAAGTAAATGGACTTACGGCTCTTAAAACACTTTAGGTGTCTCCCTTACGACGTTAGTGTGTCATTCTAAAAAAATTCTGGAAGTTTATAGATGGAGAAATGTGAATTTTTTGTTTCCAGCCCTCTAGTGTGAAAACAACCATTGACACCCATAGCTGCATTCGGTCCCATACTCTAAACAGTTTCCATCGCGCAGCGATCACGTGAACACTACATGTACCGATTATTTTGAATGATAGGAATGCATGTATCTATTCATTCATCCGGGGACTTGTTTACATCCGTGTACACACGGGACCTTGTACATGCAGTGTAGTGTTCGCTGCGTGATGGGAACTGTTTAGAGTACGGCACCAAATACAGCTATAGGTGTCAATGGTTGTTTTCACACTAGAGTGTTGGAAATAAAAAAAATCACATTTCTTCGTCTATAAACTTTATGAATTTTTTTACAATGACACACTAACGTCGTAAGGGGCGACACCTAAAGTGTTTTAAGAGCAGTAAGTCCATTTATTTCAAGTTTACCGTACTTTTAACACAGTCGTGCAGGTGAAATTGGGCTTTTGAAACGTGGAAAATGAAAAAATATATATATTTATGCAGCCGTTAGCTCTATGAAATTTTCAGGGTTACACGATAACATGCCAAGGTATAAATTTAAAGTGTTTTAGATCTCAACTCGTGTTTATTAAAAATTTAGCCCGCTTCCAAATCTTGTAGAAAGCACATATCATTTTGTCTTTTCTTTCTGGCCATGATGTCCAGACAGATTTCGCTGACGTCCGCGCGCCCTCAGCCGGGTTTTTTACGGTAGAGAATAAAAAAGCGGGCTGTCGGTCGTCTGCTACACACATTCATGCCAACCACTTCATGACTGATGCTAGACGAAGCAACATGCAATATCTTGACGAAGCAACGGGTGAATTGATCGATATCGAAGTTTCGCAACAACACCAGCAATATCTTGACGACACAACAGGTGAATTCATCGACATCCAAGTGACTACACAAGACAATAGTACCAACGAGGGTTGGCTGGAGGAGATTATAGACAATCTGTTGAGAGAAGAAGAAGTAAAATAAGACAAAGAACAGACGGTAGAGGGTCATTTGACGAAAGTGCCGCAGCAGGAGCAACAGCAGCAATATCTTGACGACCACTGCACGGAAATAACAAGGCTGCAGAGGGACACAACACTGGGGGTGGTAAAGCAATTACCATGTGTCAAATGTTTTACCCACTACGGCAAATTCACCTTTTTCCCCTGTGGACACCAAGCGTTATGTGCCTGCTGTATCACCAAACTTGCAGGGAGAGCAAGTCCACCATGTTGCATACCCGTCCCGTGTGCACTCGTCCCGCTGAGATGTCCCCTATGCGCCAAGAGACAACTACTCCAATCGTTGTAATCATTACAACTCATACGGTCCTTATCAGGGCCACCCAATACCTCCCGAAAGAGGAGCTTTATAACTAAAAAGCACAAGCTCCTACACCTTGCATACACCTAGGTAAATAACACCTAGTCAATGGGAACTTCCTACTCACACTACCATCCACCCACTATTAGTATGAATGTATAAGTTACACAGTAATATACTAGTCTAATAGATACACCGAGTAGTCCTGGAAAAAGCCGAGTGTAAACGCCCACACGGTCGTAACGGTAGCACATGGGTCATGGTACACTTTGAAGGGTATGAAGTGTTGGGATTGTCATAGAATGCACTCAATTTGAATGTGTATTTTGTGAGGTGCTGGAGATTGGCAATTATCATCGAATATGGCGGACAGCAGAAGGGTTGGGTTGGCCCTGAAAAGGGCCTTTAGGGTAAAATTTTTTTGAGTGAGGAGGTGGAGATTGGTAAGCATAGAGGAGAGGAGATTGACATGGTGAGTCTGATGTTAAATTGAAATGTGCCAGATTAAAAAGTCCCCTTTCGAAGGACTGGTTGGCCCTGAAAGGGTAGTTGGAACGTTTTTTTATCCAGTTGTCTCTGGAGGGGGGGGCTTGCCTATCTGCCCCCGGGCTGTTGTTGTTGTTGGGAGGTAGCTGCCTGGCGTTCTTCCTCCAGGGCGTCCACGTCTATAAACTCGGGGACGACTGGTTGGGGCTGTTGTAGCACATCCTCTAAGGCGGCCAATCAGTCTTCGCCAGGTGGTGTAAATCCGACCAGGCTAGCGGCGTCATATTGGTGTTGTTCCTTGTCCAGTTCTTTATCTCATCCATCCAGAAGGCTTTAATAGCTCTCGCTAATTCTCTTCTCTCTTTTCTTTCAACTTTGGCCTTTGCCGCTATCTTTCCCCCGCCCGTCGACATCTTTGCAACTCCGCTTATTCTTCTTGCTGGTGATAATACGGTCTTTACGGGTTGAACAATTGTGATTGAATGCACCTTTTCCGCTTCGCTCGGGGTTGATATGCTGAATGTGATGGATATCCAATGGCTGCCTAAAAGGCGCGAACCTCATCGATTGGCTCTTCTTCGGGCAAATCTATTGCTTGAAATAATGGATATTCATTGGTCCAAATGCAGTAGTTGTACCCGCCCACCATTACCCTAGAATCCTTCCAAGCTTTCAATAGAAATTTCCTAGGTTAAATTGAAGTCCCATACAATAACCCTGGATGATATCGATTGGCTGTCTAAGACCGGCTTAGCCCACTCATTGGCTCTTGTTCAGGCTTAGCCATGGGTTGAAATAATGGACATTCATTGGTCCAAAGGGTTGGCTACAGTCTGGCTGGGTGAACGCCAGAATCCCTTTTTTGGACCAAGGTGCGACTAGCAAAAATCCTAGGTTAAATGAATTCCTAACCCAATAACATTACAACACCGAATGATCACGGACTTTCACGAAGGTGAACGAAAAAAGCTATAACGGACACGGACTAGGCCAATTATACCAGGAGGACTATTCGTCTTCACATGGAGTAGTATAAAAGCGCATTTCGAGCCCTATTGACCTTGCGGGGCAATGCACAGCAACTATTGACTCGTGTACAAGTGCATTTCGAGACCTATTTTCCCTTAACGTTTACTACTCTATATAGACATACCTCCCTAGCTGTTTCTTTTCATTCACCACCATGGCAGCGAACGCAACAGAGCTTGCGTTATTCCAACTGACGTCCGACGTCTACCTCATCGTCAATGACGATCACCTGGAGCTGGTCCAAGACGCACCGCAGAAGGTGAAGATTTTGTTATCGCTATCAGGCTGGACTCTATTGACACGGTTGTTACAGGGAAAAGAGCCCGAAAGGGATTTCATGCACGTGGAAGTCGGTGTGCACATACGCACTGCTGGAGAGGATTCCCTTTTTCCCCGGTTGGAACAGTGTGGAGGTACCCATATCACACTCTGTCCACCCTTATGGATGGCACTGAAAGATGTACTCCCCGAGGTGGATGACTTACTGCATCCCGAGGTGAAAGAAGGGACTGTGGCTACCCGGAGGCTTACACCTGGCTGCACCCTATTGTTGTACTCCAAACGAGTGGACCTCATCGATAGCGGACTTAGGTGTTGGTGTACGCCTGAACCCAAAGCGCACGTCTCTTTGTCACCGGAAGGATGGACTACTTTGAAACGGGTGTTGTTGGGTGACCTGGACGGCGATAGCATTCACCTGTGTGACGACGTTTACATTTTCCGTGGTTCCTTTTTCGCTCGACTTCTCTGTCTGAACGACGGTGGTTTTACCCTGGACCCCGATCTATGGACGGTTTTGGAACAAGTAGTCCCCATTGTCGATGAGGTACTATATAAGGGCCACACAGTCTAGAGCGTCAGTCGCATCATGAAGCGAACCCGGTGGGACACCCGGCGGGAGACCCGTAGGGAAACCCCTACGGCGACCCGTAGGGAGACCCGAAAGGATAAGGGTACAACACATGTGGATACGGTGTTAACGGAATTGTATTACAGTCCAGACAGTCCAGCCGCTTATAGAGCTGTGGGAGCGCTCGCTCGAGCTGCGCAGTCCCAAGGCATTAGTCGAGCTGAAGTTCGCGAATGGTTAAAAACCCAAGACACTTATAGCTTACATCGAGCAGCCAGACGGCATTTTCGCCGTAACCGAGTCATCGTAGGAGGCATAGATGCACAATGGCAGGCAGATTTGGTCGATATGAGTCGATTTGCTACCCACAATGATGGACATCGGTACATGTTGACCTGTATCGATATTTTATCCAAGGTCGCATGGGTGGTACCCATCCGGACCAAAACAGGGGAGAATCTTGTACAGGCGTTCCGGCAGATTTTTAAGACAGGTCGCAAACCTCTCTATTTGCAAACAGATGAAGGCACAGAATTTCTCAATCGACACTTTCAAGCCTTTCTCAAGAAACAGAAGGTGTTTTTCTTCCATACGTACAACGAAACCAAAGCCTCTGTGGTGGAACGGTTCAATCGGACCTTGAAAGGTCGGATGTACAAGTATTTTACAGCCAAAAACACCCGACGGTACATCGATGTGCTACCTCAACTGGTTCGAGGGAACAATCGAGCCTATCATCGCAGTATCCAACGGGCGCCCATCGATGTGACGGAACGCAACGAACATCAAGTGCGCCGTACGCTCTACTCACCTCCTGAAGAAGGGTCTTCACCCCGTTACAAACGCGGAGATGTGATACGGATCAGTAAAGTCAAAGGGCAATATGAGAAAAGTTACTTGCCCAACTGGAGTGATGAGCATTTTGTCATTCCTCGCCATAGTCCCCGAACCCCACACGTCCATCGACTGGAAGATCTACAAGGAGAAACACTGCAAGGCACGTTTTACGAGGCAGAATTACAACCGGTCGTAAAACCACAGAAAGACTACTACACGGTGGAGGAGATTTTGAAAACGGAACGTCGACGTGGCATCCCCTATCATTTCGTCAAATGGCAAGGTTGGCCCAGTTCGTTTAATTCTTGGGTCTCTGCCCGTGACATGAAACGGATATAAATTCTACCTCACGTCTCCTACAGCCTCAGTCTAGGGTTGTACCATGGATTGTGCACAACTTCCTTTACTGTTGCGTACTCGAAAAGGACAAGTCGGTACTGTCGTGTGTATATTAACACTTCTGGGTGTCTTGTTTGGAGGTGTCTTTTACGACTTGGCGTACCTGATAGCCTGCCTACCTACCCTCTCACCCCCTCAACGTCAATACGCTACCAACAACAACAACAACACCATCATCTTCGAAGCACCACCGGGGAACATCACGAGAGAATCACCTCCGTTCAGCAGGGAGATCATCGCAACCACTACCACGAAGAGTACACCCATCACGAAGGGAGCTCCGGGGGCCGAGAGCAGGGAGACCTATCCTGGTGTAGAAGTACCACGATTACCAACGAAGGAACCCTCAATCTTCAGCAGAGTACTACCGATCATCGCAACCACTACTCTAGGCCCGAAGAGTACACCTCTCACGAGGGGAGCGGCCACTCCATTCAGCAGGGTGACCTATCCTGTAGTAGGTCTTGTACCACCATTACCACGGCAACGGTATCCCGCGGACTACGATCCACGGTGGGATCCGCGACAACGGTGGTGGGCCTCTGAACGCTTAGCCCAAAACACCAAATAACTGGATGGATCCACGGTGGCAGCATCCTTTCACGTGTCTCATCGCTGGACCGACCGGGTCGGGAAAAACACACTTCGTTCAACGTCTCATCGGGGAGCCAGCCCTCATTTCTCCTCCCGTGGCCCGCATCCTTTGATGTTATGGAGCTTGGCAGTCTGCCTACGAGGAACTGGCACGGAGGCCTGGACTTACCTTGGTGGAAGGATTACCCCCAGAGGATACCCCAGGAGACACGTTGGTGGTCGTGGATGATCTGATGGCCGAAACGGATAGTCGAGTCACCCGGCTTTTTACCAAAGGAAGTCATCATCGTCGGCTGAGTATCATCTACATCGTCTAAAATCTCTTCAGTAAGAACAAAGAGCACAGGAACATCATTTTGAATGCCCAGTATGTGGTGTTGTTCAAAAACCCCAGAGACGCGTCACAAATTATGCACCTGGCGAAACAGATGTACCCTAAACACACGGCCTTTGTTCGGGAAGCGTTTGAAGATGCCACCCAGGAGGCCCACGGCTACCTGCTCATCGACTTGAAACAAGGGACACCTTCGGCACTTCGACTGCGGACCCACATTTTTCCCGGAGAGTTCCAGACGGTGTACACACCCAAATAAAAGAACAAGAGCGGACTTCATACCATTCACTTTCTCATCATGTCTGCGCGGATACGGAAGCACGCGCCGGCGCTCCGCATGTTACGCAGCGCGCCACCGGAGGTGGTCCGGGCCCTGGTGCGCGGGGCGGACGCGGGATTGGTACGGTGCTTGTGTGAAGTCGCTCATAATGTGTTAAAAGGGAATGTTCCCCTCAGTCCTCTGCAGAAAGGGAAATTGCAACGGCACAAGAAGGGTCTCCAAACGCTGGTGAAGAAGACGAGTTTAAAGAAAAAGAAACAGGTGTTACAGCAAGGTGGATTTCTCGGGGCACTACTTGCGCCATTAGCAGTCTCCGTACTGGGACCGTTAGTAGGATCCATCTTGGGACGCTAACATGGAACATATGAAAAAAATGATGCTGGTCGAACCTCGACTGTTACAAAGTTTGCAATCACCCTACCCTGTCCCTGCCACGGTACAACAACTGCAGTCCCTCGATGAAGAGATGAATAACATACTTCAACGCCGACTGCCCGATCACGAGAAAATTAAACTTTACCCATAGACGCTGAACCGGTACAAGACGTTTATGGATCAATATAGGGGTGGTTCAACACCCACACTACCCACACTACCCAAACCACTACCACCACCACCACCAACTTCCTCCGCCTCACCGCAGCTCGAAGATGAAGTGTTGGCCAGTGTCCCTAAGGCATTCAAGACCAAGGCTCGTTTATTGTTGGACCGGGTGAAACAGAAACCTGATATGGGTTGGACCGATCACGGGCAGCTGCTTATTCGAAACCAAGTGATCCCAGGGTCTCGTATCACCGATCTGATCAACGATACGGTACGTTCCCGTTCTCCACCGGGATGGGAAGCCTTTGCTAGACCGTTGAAAGACACACACGTCCCTCGAGAATTGGTGGGAAATCGTGAACGCTGGAACTGGATGCAAGTACCCTCTCGACTCCCCCATACCTGGGAACGTGAGTGGCAACCGCAGACCCCTCCCAAAACACCCTCCCGGCGGGGACGTTCTTTTCATCCCTATGCAGACACACCGCGCCGATCACGACGGCAGCTACAAGCCCCCAAGACCTGGGACCCTACTAGGGAAGCCTACTTGACAACACCCTGGCCAAGTACGTGACCCAGTTACCGCAACCGTTGCATTTACCTGGACGATGGGAATGCGGACTCGTGGATATGCAATACACTAACTGGTGGTACAACGTGCGAGACAAGGACGTGTGGTACGAGGTGGCCTACGAAGGCAAGTAACCCGGCTGACCCTACCCGAAGGCCAATACGATACCCCAATTCATGGATGGCTTGAGAACGCTGATGCATTGTAAGTCTCTACGGGTGGTCACGAATAATTCAAAACCCATCAAATCCTATCCCTTCAACAATCATGTGGAGTTCGATTACAACACACACAACGACAAGCCCTGTATCCTTCTCAGCCCCAACGTGAGTGTCAAACTCAGTCCGACCCTACAGCAAATGTTAGGTCTCCCTTATTCCGTCTACCCGGGCCCAACCACCGACAAAGGCGACATTGCGATGGATATGAAAGTGGGTATGTACGAACTCTACGTCTACTCGGACGTAGTCGACAACCACATTGTGGGAGATGTCAACACATCTCTGTTACGGGTGGTCCCCATTAGAAAGAAGTATGGAGATCAAGTCACCCAGAGTTTCAACCACATACTCTACCTACCCGTACGACACACCGATATCAACACGATCACGGTGGATATAAGAGATGACACGGGACGCCCGGTGGCATTCGAACGAGGGAAAGTGGTGCTGACACTTCATTTCCGACAAGCACGTTCTCCCCACTTCGTATAATGTACGTGCCTTACCAGTGCCATACGGCCAGCTATGCAGACTATTACAAGAAACAAACGGGAGGTGGAGGTCAGGTCTTTAGCGGTGCATGCAACGAGGTCACGGGCTGGGAAACATACTGGGAAGCATTGTCAAAACGTTCTTGCCCTTGGTGGCACGTGGAGTAAAAGCGGTGGGCAAACAAGCGGTACGCAGTGGACTGCAAGTCGCCGGTGATTTCGAGGTGTGTTTCCACGTAATGTCTTTTCCACCACACCCACCCCTGCGGCCTACATCCTGAATACAGACCCAGGTACTCGACCGGGTGAACATTGGGTGGCTGTATACGTGGACGCCCTGGGCCAAGGAGAATACTTTGATTCCTACGGACTTGCACCCGTGCATCCCGATTTGACCCAGTTCATGGACGAATCTACTACAGTCTGGCGTTGGAATACTAAAAGATTACAAGGACCCTTGAGTAGTGGATGTGGACAGTACTGTGTGTTTTATCTCACTCACCGGAGTAGAGGACATTCTATGCAAACGATTGTACAGATGTTTGATGATTATTTTCAAGCCGAAGACCGTGATGTCTTAGTGTACGACTGGGCTGCCTCTCGTTTTAATGTGCATGCCCTATTTCTCTGGTTGTCTTAAATGTGTTCTTATTGTTCTGACGTTCATTGATGTTCAATAAAAAATTCATGAAAACACAAGTGACTTTTTTTATATTCAGGCGAAAAGAATGGTTAAAATATGTACAAAGAATGTGAACAGTAGAGTTACAAAGTATACAGTTGGGCAACACTGATATTCAGGCGAACAAGAATGGTTAGAATATGTACAAAGAATGTGAACAATACAGTAGAGTTACAAAGAATACAGTTGTAAAAACCGTCAGGAGTAGGATTCGAACCCACGACCTGCATTGCGCAGACCAGCACTGTTAACCGGCGCCTTAGACCACTCGGCCATGAAAATCCCCACTTTTATACATCACCCTGACAGACCCCAGATGTACAAGAACCCGGATGTACAAGAAACCGTAGGTAATGCTACACACTACAGGTATTGCTAGAGGACCCGCATATAGGGCAATTCTAAACTACCCGGCTGTTCCCATCACCGTGTGAACCCGGATGTACAAGAACCCGTATGTAATGCTACACACTACAGGTATTGCTAGAGGACCCGGATATAGGTCAATCCTAAACTACCCGGCAGTTCCCATCAATGTGTGAACCCGTGTGAACCCGTATGGAACACACAGCTAAAGGACCCGGATGTAAGTCCCCGGATGTAAACTCCGGATGAACAGGTCAGTACATGCATTCCTATCATTCAATATGACCTTGAACTATCCGCTTAACCCGGGGCTAGGGGCCGTATGAACCCATGTACTTCAAGATCCTCATGGTACTCATATGAACAGTCACAATCAAAGCGTGACTGAGATACATCATTCTTTAGATGACGACTTCACAACGAATATTATGGATTAAGAATACTGATCAGCGATACGGATTTGATATTTTTGGAACATCATGATGTCTTGCCGGCATCATTGAAAACTGTTGACCGCTTCTCTCTTGCAGGAAACAAGCCTATGTTTATGTATACTATGATTGTCTTTTGAATTTGGTGCTAATACTGTTATATGGAATATGGAATAGATCTTTGGATTATGGACGCGGATATTCTCTAATGGACGACGGCTGAATTATGAATGACGGTCTAGACGCTTGTAATCCCGACTTTTTACAGGTGTACGTTAAATTTTACAGTACTAGTTTAACTCGTACTATCAAAAGTCATAGTTTCACAAGTCCAAGTAGGTGATACTGACTCCATCGGGAAGGCTCCACCGTTTCGGATAGAAAAATGTGAAGGCATCTCGTTTCTGGATGTAGGTTCGCATCTGGTGGTCGACGACGCGGAATCCTCTGTTAGTGCCACTCGCACTGGGCTGGCTTTGCAGCACGCCCAGGTAGAGGGCTTTGTCGATGGCAGGGTCACGTTGGTTGGCGCCTTTACATCTAAACTTGTTGTTTCCATCACCTCCGTAACAATAATACGTCTTGGACGATAGGGCGATCATGGCATCTCCACTCCACTCTAACTTGAAGAGACCCGGCGTCCGCTTGTCGTACTGGTAATGATCGCGTCGAGGTAGCCACTGGTCCCGTTCCGCCTCATACTGCGCGCGTAATTCGGGTTGGACGAGTGACTCCCAATCCGCATTAGAGACGGCCATGTAGGCAGTGTCTGTGTCCATCTCCATTATATAAATATAAAAATTGCAGCATCCTCAGCTTGGCCACCTGGTATACCATACATCCAATTTGGAGCGGGAGGTTGTAACGAATGGTCTTCTTGGCTGAACTGACTTCATACGTGTCATCATCGATGACGTCCACGGACCGAAACAGATGCGAGTTGATCTTTTTGCGCGCTTGTTTGGTAGTGCAGATATTCACGTTGACATGCTTGTCTTGGTTGGTGACCGTTTTTCCATAGTAGCCATTGCCCGTGAGTTTCCAGGATTCCCCGATAATGGCCTGACTGGGATTTTTATCGCCTTGGCGACGGGCAGACATCACGATGTCGGCATGCCCCGCAAAACAGTCGTTCGGTACGTACTGAAGGACTTGGTACACTCGCGTCACTTCGAGGCCGTGGCTCATGTACCACTGTAGCAGAGGGGTACCCAGCAAGATTTTTTCTCCCCACATGCTCCCGATCAGCATCCGACGAGGACGAGGCAGGCATTCGTGTTGCTCAGCATAGGCGCCCATGGTGTCTCCAATGTCATCCCGACTCACCAGCGTGTTTTTAAAGATGGGTGGGCACTGGGCGAATAGTGGCTTGAGGTTGTCGGGAACATGCAGATCGCATTCAACAAACCCGTAGAGGTCCCCGGAATGAATGGCGTGGAGAAGCTGTGGCTGGGTCAGGAGTCGCCGGCGACTGAGAGGGTACTCTCGCGCTTTAAGGAAGCGGCGTAAGTATGGGAGGGCCTGGCACATGGTGTGAAATTCACACTCCCACATTTCGATGAGCTGGTACCCCATCTCTTTCACGTAATCCCCGTTCTCGACCACTTCTGCCCGTAGTTCTTCCGCCAATTTTCCACGTCGTTCGTTGAAGCGGCCAGCGCTGAAATGGCATTGGTGGCCGTGCCAGTAACACCCGTAAAATTGGAATACGGTAGGTTTATTGTGGCGTATAGCAAACCCATCGACGGGGAGTCGACGATCTCCTATCCGCTTCTCTGTGGCGTTGGTTTGGTGTCGTATAGAAATTTCCCGTCGATCGGCTTGCCAGTCCAACCACTGGTCAGCTAGATGCTTGTACGGTGTACGTTCAGGTCGGAAATGCTGACCTTCCGCCAACCAGCATGTATAATAACCACTGGGCATAGGTTGAGCGAGAGACCACAGATACAGGGCATTGGCGTCGAATCCAATGCTTTTGGCACAGGGTTTCCCACCTGGAAGGGTGGTGACGTCCTTCATACATGTCCTCGTCTTTTTGGTGAATGAGTGAAAAGTACGTGGAACAATCTTGAAAAAGATGGCAAAGCGCGAGACCCGGTAAACTCAAGCACTCCTTCAATATGTCCACGTGCATTTGATCCCGAAAGAGTTGGGCCATTTTCTCGGCCGCTTCGAGGAATGGAACCACATCTAAGTTGTTATAATACACCAGGAAATCTCGCAAGGTCTGCATATGTTGGTCGTTCCATACTTGCTGTAGTTCCCGGTACGTGTCTTCTGAACATTCCACCTGCTTCAGATCGTCGAAGAAAGCGTCCCTGGGTGGTAACTGTGTTTCCTCGAGCGTTGACATATAGGTATAAGGGAACCTCCCTTTGGTTTGTGCACAATCATAGGCCTTTACCCACTGATCGTAGCTGTAATTTGGAGCTAAGTAGTTGCGTACATCCAGGAAATGGAGTGATGTGGTGGTAAGGGCCATGTGGTTGTTGATCTTTTTGATGACGGACTTGATGGTATCGGACTGGGCCAAGTAAGGGTAGAGAAATTCCTTCACCATGTTCAGGTCGTATCGCCCCGAATTGAAGCCGAGCACAGGTAACTGGCCTAGGTATTGTAGGAAGCGCAACTTCAATTTCTCCGCATACGGCTTGGGTAAGGGTACAGCCTCCGGTTGAATGTCCTGCATCTCCGACTCCGAAAATAGTAGGCGTGTTATGGTACACTCCACCAGAAAATTTGCGTTTCACAGCGTTGCCACAAATCTTCTCGTGCTGATGTAAGTTGGAGGAACGGTCAAACACCCGATGGCATTGAGAACAACTGTAGGATTGCGCGTACAGGCTCATATCGTGGATCAGGGAAAAATGACTCCCCCCTCCGTTGTCGAAGACATTGACTTTCATCGTAGAGGCATACCGTTCTGTTGAGCGATGAACCAATTCAGCCACAAATGTATCCTCCTCCCCCTCCTTCGGTAGTAAACGGTACACAAAGATATTCACGTGGAACTGTGTTTCCACGACATCCAAATACTTGAATAGGACTCCCCCGGAACTGCCGCGGGTCAATGTCTTGCGCCTGTAGATACTCTTTCCAATACAGTGTTGCATTTCTATGACAAGTCCGAGGATTACACTGGTCCAAATGAACGGCCAAACACCGAAACAGACATTTCCGGTCTGTGTAGGGCCCATGGTTGCCTCCCGTTAACGCATACAGCCCTTTTCGACGGGCCAGCCATGGTGGAAGAATAACAGGAGCGCCGATGGGGTGATCTCTCAATTTGGTGACGAAAAATGTGACGTTCGTCACCATTTCTACAGTCCATTTGGTGTTGGGCCGTTGCAACCGGGACCATACCAATGGATCCAACGTAGTCAGTTGGTCGATGAGTGGCTCCAGAGAAATAGCATCCATCACCGTGACCGGCTGGTCAAACACATAGGAATTATTACTGGGGTAAAAATACCGCAGTTGGTCCGTCTCTTTGTGCTGTAAGATATACCCAAATGTCACATTCAATTTGAAGGCTGTCACCTAATCTGCAAAAAATGTTCTCGGCGTAAATAGGAAGATGCGTGAGGTCCTCCAACCGAAAATTATACAAATCCAACAGGCGACGGTGACGGTGGAAACAACGACGTATCGTGTTCCAGTGACGATGGTACAACGCACTCACACGCTCGTCTTCGGGTAAGACTTCAGCCGGAGGCGCTCCTGGATCCTCTGGAAAATCTTCTCCACGTCTCATGCTATCGGTCTGGCTTCAGGCTCCACTGGTAGGGTGGTCAGGTCACTCCTCAGGTAGGCTGGTGACTGCTCAGGTAGGCTCAGGCTGGCTTAGACTGGTCAGGTAGCTCCGATCGGCAGGGCAATGAATGAAGCCATTCCATGAAAATCCCCACTTTTATACACCACCCTGACAGACCCCGGATGTACAAGAACCCGGATGTACAAGAACCCGTATGTAATGCTACACACTACAGATATTGCTAGAGGACCCGGATATAGGGCAATTCTAAACTACCCGGCTGTTCCCATCACCGTGTGAACCCGGATGTACAAGAACCCGTATGTAATGCTACACACTACAGGTATTGCTAGAGGACCCGGATATAGGTCAATCCTAAACTACCCGGCTGTTCCCATCAATGTGTGAACCCGTATGGAACACACAGCTAAAGAACCCGGATGTAAGTCCCCGGATGTAAACTCCGGCATTTCTGGCCCAAAGAGGACTCGCATTCTTTTGCTTTAAATGTCGATCGCAAATTCGTTATAGACAGGTTAATTGTCGTGAATGTATCAGCTGGGACGACTTGACCCGGCTTAGATACATTGGGGCACGACGTATGGTTCTTCTCAAGGTGGCCACCGATGTCAAAAGAAGTCCTGGCGAGAAGCAATCTGCCACTCAAGCCCTACTTACCGAGGTCAGCCTAAAGACCTCCCGTCTTGTTGGTGCCCTAGCTCAACGACCTGGCAAAGGCAAAGGCAAGTTCACCAGAGGAGGGCGCCATGGACAGTCTTTCTGTCAGGTCTCGGACGCCTTCTCTAACCAAGATACCCAGGCCAATTTTCTTCCGACAACCAGGAGACTGGATAGCCTCCATCGACCTGCAGGACGCCTATCTTCAGCTTATATTCGGAAGCGTTACTGTAGATTGGAGCGATATGCAAGAGGTGGGAAAAATTGACGTCTGGTGACTAAAAAGCAACCATATGACTCGACAGGCAAGTATTCGTCGACACCTAACATTCAGATCCGAGAATACGGTGAATTCTCAAACGTAGCCTTAGTATCTCAGCCACGCTTTTATTGCAGATTTTCATGTGGAGACTATGAAGTATCCACACGGTCCCTAGCACCGGCTTAAGCGGAATTAGATGCGCTAGCTTGGGGGATGTGATGACAAGTCAGCTCAAACAACTCATCTGATGTTAATGGATGAGCCTCATGGACGTCTGATGGAGTAAACGCCTTAACATGGGGTAACCTGGTAAATGCAAGAAATCTAGAAAGAAACTAAGCTGTAAAGTCCGACGTCGTCTTGAAGACTCATATGGATGCTCTCTAGTCGTCAGTTTTCCTCACCTCTTGCATGTCGCTCCAATTTATTACCCGTATATGGTAGGATTCTGCTGGTGGACTGTTAGTCCCCGAGGAACCCGCTTTCTGTACATGTCTCTCGACAAATATATGTAGGTTTATTGTTTTGGTGGAAAATTTAGGGCCTACGACGGGCATTACAGGTTAGTTTTTCTTGGTATTCTTGAATTTACCAGGTGTACCCATGCTGGGGCGTTTACTTCATCAGACGTCCTCGATGCTCATCAATTAACATCAGATGAGTTATTGCTTCGAGCTGATCTGTCATCACAGCTCCCGAGCTAGCGTATTTAATTTCTCTTTAGCCGGTGCTAGGGGCCGTGTGGATACTTCATATTCTTCACGTGAACATCTGCAATAAAAGCGCGGCTGAGATACTAAGGCTACGTCCGAGAATCGACCGTATTCTCGAATCTGAATGTGAGGTGCCGAGGAAAGCTTTCCTGTAGAGTCATATGGTTGCTTTTTATTCGCCAGACGTCATATTTTCCCACCTCTTGCATATCGCTTCAATTCACGTTCCCATTCATCAACCTCGTCGGCGTTATCAGCGTTTCATCATTGACATGAGACGATTCGAGTGGCAGGTTCTACCGTTCGGCGTCTCGATCGCTCCTTGGTGCTTCACCCGCATCACATCACCAGTCATGACAAAACATTGTTGCAGAAACTTATAAAACAGGGCTATTCCATCAAGCGCCTCCACTCAAAGTTTCTCAAATTTGGCGATACATATCGCATGCTGATAGCAAAATACGAACGTAGCGTGCAAGATCTATGGCGCTACGTTTCATAACTTGTGTCTAATTTCGATTAACCCGGGGCTAGGGGCCGTATGAACCCATGTACTTCAAGATCCTCATGGTACTCATATGAACGGTCACAATCAAAGCGTGACTGAGGTACATCATTTTTAGATGACGACTCTATAACGAATATTATGGATTAAGAATACTGATCAGCGATACGGATTTGATATTTTGGAACATCATGATGTCTTGCCGGCATCATTGAAAACTGTTGACCGCTTCTCTCTTGCAGGAAACAAGCCTATGTTTATGTATACTTTTGTCTTTTTGAATTTGGTGCTAATACTGTTATATGGAAATGGAATAGGTCTTTGGATTATGGACGCGGATATTCTCTAATGGACGACGGCTGGATTATGAATGACGGACTAGACGCTTGTAATTCTACAATCTCAGGGCAATTAACATAGAATCATATAGGAGTCACAGGTGCCAGCATCTGGGTTCATTCCACATCCGGAGAAGTCGGAATTGGAGCCGGCACAGCGACGGCAGTACATCGGGGCGGTCTTAGACACTCAGAAACAGATAGTTCTACCAGCCGAGGACCGTTGGATAAAGATACAGTCTCGTCCCAAGACTGTTATCTTCCCGGTCACTACACTTACGTCTCTGGCAAGGCCTTCTCGGGTTATTAAAGAGGTAGTAGCGTCATTTAAAAAAAATGTTCAGCAAATAACATATTTCAATAAAAGTTATTTAGTAGTTGAGATCAACTATGGTGAACGTTTTTCTGTAACCTCATTTTTTAATATCAAGGGCATTGAAATCACACTTCTGGTATTCTCTGAAAAACGTGACAGCACCTGCACTAGGCCCTAGTGCCTGAGATGACGTCACAAAACACGCATTGGCATTCCGGGCATGATGCTTTGCAACGTTACACTGGATCTTAGAACTTTTATTGCACTGTGACAACTTCTAACGTGACGTCATGGACACATGGTCACGTTATCCGACGTCATCTAAGTCATTTCCCATTTTCATGTTGTTTACTAGACTGAATTGAGGAATCTGACAACATTGGCCCCTATAAGAAATACGAGACTTCACGATTTGAAAATCTTTTGGCAAATGTTGCAAGTAATCATGCTATTCAGTTTACCCAAACAATTAAAATCACGCTACTACCTCTTTAACTACCATCCTTACACAGTTCGGACGGATCTACGTTCGCCCGCTACAGTTTCATCTACAGTCGTACCTGCGGGCAAGAACACTCGACTCTCGAGTCCCCGTCCCGGAACATCTTCGTCCCTTCCTAGAATAGTGGCAGTCCAGGGAGAAAGTGATGTCCGGGATCCCGCTTCAGCGACCACTCCCGAAGAAGCACCTATTCGCCGATGTGTCGTTGACAGGTTGCTTAGCAACAGATATCCGGCAGATGGACCCCACAGCAGGCCAAGCAACACATCGACATCCTGGTGAAATCTGCGATCAACTTGCAGTCCGCCATTGGAGTTCACAGCTGCACAACACGTCCGTACTGATTGCGACCAACAACACTACGGTGGTCAGCTCCATAAAAAAATTGAGAGGAACAAGTTCCCAATCACAGTTCCAGGAGACGTGGATCTCATTCCAAAGGGCATAATATCAGCGATGTCAAGTCACAGCATGACATGTCCCGGGTCACCTGAATGTCATCACCGACAGCCTCTCCAGACCGGACATGTTACTACAGACGGAATAGCACCTTCACACAGAGGGTTCCGACAGCTAGCGTCGATTTAGGAACGACCGTTGGTGGATTTGTTCGCAACCAGGAACAACGCTCAAATCCCAACCTCCGTCAGCTCGATCCGCGATCCACAAGTATGGGCGATCGATGGACTTTCACTCAACTAGGACAACCTTTTCGTCTATGCCTACCCACCGATTGCGCTCCTTCAGAAGGTACTTACCAAGATAATGGAACACGACTGTGTCATCTTGCTGGTAGTACCATGTTGGTCGCATCGCCCGTGGTTCCCTCTGCTTGTACGACTATTAACAGGCCAGCCAATTCAACTGCCTTGGTGGCTCGGACTACTGGATCAACTATCACGACCCGCTGTGGCTGAACCTACATGTCTGCAGACTATCCAGGATTCCCTCGCAGACCAGGGACTTTCAAGGCCAGTTGCAGAAGCGATGGCGGCAGCAAACATCGACTTAACAGTTATACCAGTCGAAGTGTGTCTACTACAGCAGTTGGTGCGAGACCAGGGGACTCGATCCCAACACTGCCTCTGTTTCAGTAGTATGACTTCCAATTACACCTCCACCAGGACAGGAATTCTCAACCATGTACTATAGAGGGGTAGCGTTCAGCATTATCCAGAGTCCTGAAATTGACGTCCGGAATTACTATTGGACAGGATAGCAACTTATCAGCTCTCCTCCAGTCCTTTTCTCTGTAGTCTCACCGAATACGTTATCTATCACCAAAATGGGACCGGGGAGTGATTTTGAGTGTTTACTACGCCCACCAATTGAGCCTCTGCAGTCGACGGCCATCAAGGCCTTAGCATACAAGACGGCCTTCCTGACGGCGTACTCTCTAGCTACATGAATATTAGAACTTCATGCACTGGATCGAATTTCCTTGACATGGACGGCAGATTGGTCCAGAGTACCCTTCCGCTCGATTCCGGAGTTCATCGCAAAGAACAAATTTACTCGACAGGAACCGTGTGCACAAAGACTCTACCAGATTTCTGCACTAGCAGAGTTCGTCGGCCCACTGGAAGAGAACTGATTTCTGTGTCCAGCCAGAGCGTTACGCCACTACATTCAGAGGGCAGACCCGCAAGGCGACTCCTGTTTCTGTCATTACAGCCAGATGCATCAGCCGACATCACTAAAACTTCGATTGTGGCCTGGCTGAAGACGACAATTTACTGGACGTATCAATTAGCCATCGACGCTCCACCTCTCCTGTCTAGGGCTTCGTCTCATGAAGTGAGAGCCATTGCTACATCTCAGCCACTTTGGAAAAACCTATCATTGAATGACACTGTCGATGCGTGTGCTTGAAGTTCCAACTCAACATTCGCCGGCTTCTACCTTAGGGACTTGTCCGTGCAGACAGATAGGATGACTACGTTGGGCCCAATAGTAGCAGCACAACGCATAGTTCACTAATCCCATCAACAAAAGAGGGGGCACCGCAACCGAGCAAGCCAGATTCTGACACTTCGGTAAGCACGAGCAAGCATACCATGCCGGAGACGAAGGGACCTTGATGGCACCTGATGATCTGGCGAACAGAAGATTGGTCGGTACAATACTCCACCATTTCACCGTATTACTTGTAATTCCTTGAGCCCCCTACGCCTCTATACGACATGGGAATTATTAGGATATTACTAGGCATACCAGATCTGAAACAATCAGGACAATGGAGAGCTCCGCACAATCCAACAACAAAGCCGGCTCGTGCGTTGGGAGTCTGGCCTACATTGATAGCAGGTGAAGATTTGAGCAATAAATGTGAAACATCTATGAATAATGTTGGTATTTATTATCAAATCAATCCTGCTATCAATTTTAATTTGCCCAGCCCGTCCTCCACACCAGCTACACGTCTTGCGACGGACGCACGCCACCTAGCGGACAATCAAGGGGAGATAATTTCTATCGCAGGAATCTCCGAATAGGAGGAATATGGCATACATTGATAGCAGTTTTGATTTGATAATACACACCAACATTACATATGAATGTTTCATTTTTACAATACATGTTTTATTTTCGACGGTCTCCGGTTTCTTTGAAATAGGCGGCACTCCTGTAGACTCACGGCTGTTGTTGACATTTTTCAACCGTTTGGCGCAGATTTCTTCTGGAAGTTATCAAAACAATGTTCACAATTACGGCGACAATAAACGGTTTCTACCTAATGGTGGCCATCCATCACATAGACTTTACTCCAGACCCACTAAGGCGAAGCGATAGTCGGGTCTTATTTTAATCAGACTGGGCGTGTTTCCTTCAGCAGGTGTGTCTTACTTGTGTTCACGGGCATACTTACTTCTACAAGATTATATTTCTCATATCCACAAGTACACTAGAGGGTGTATCTTACTGGTATTCGCGGGCCGACTTACTTGCATGGGTGTATCCTACAGATGTTCATGGGCATACTTTGGAGGTTATCCTACTGTTGTTCACAGGCAGACTTTAGAAGGTGTATCCTAATTGTTCATGAGCATACTTACTTTATAGATTATACTACTTGTGTTCACAGGAATAATTATAGGATGTATACTACTTGTTTTCACGGACATACTTTAGAGAGTGTATCCTACTTGTGTTGACAGGTATACTTTAGAGGGTGTATCCTAATTGCGTTCACTGACATACTTATCTTGAAGAGAGACATCACTTCTGTTCATAGGCATACTTACTTTAGAGGGTGTATCCTGCTGTGCATTGATCCCATGCGGTCAGAGCAGATGTTGTTGATTCGCGTGATATGTGTAACAATTTTATCACACAAAACTCTGTCCATGTGATCCGAGTCGTCCAGTTGAACTCCTCGTAATAAATCCAAGACACTCCAGATTTTTACTGAAATATTTGGAGAAAAAGTTCTTAGAGAGAAGGAATGGCATATGTAGATAGTTATCTGAGCCCCGCCCCGACCCAGTCTTGCAGATGCCCCTCTCAACTGAACCCCCCCCCCCCCCCGTTATCAATTATGTTGTAAAGTATCAATTATGTTGCAACGCTTATTCAGTTCCATAGACCGACAACACAGCTGTTGTACACAAATAGACAAGGCTGAATAGTCGAAACGGCATTAGTACTGCATTGCCTAGAAGTCGGAATGTTTTCATTGGTAATAAGCGCGTGAAAATCTCTCCCTCTGGAAATTAGGGTGGTCACAAGGGAAAAGAAGCATAAATTACCAGGGCGGGAAGCCCAAACTACAGGAGAAGGAAGCAAAAATTACAGGGGGTGGAATGGGGACATCACAAGTATTTAAGTTTTGGCAGCTTTTTTATGCTACCATACTGAGGTACTGGCAAAAATATTAAGTTTTGTCATAGAAATACTTCACCAAATCCAAAGCCCGTGCATTAAATTACCTTCAATAAAGAAGGCAAGCTCCGAGTTTGTAGTCTTATCAAAACAATATCATCAGTCACCATAGAAATAGTGTAGGAGTTGTTTTCATTTTTTCATCGATCATGGTCTATGTTGAATCTCCCCCCCCCCCCCCCTCAATGCTTAAGTCGTATTGTTTCTAATTGATCCCCGTATTCTTGCAATGATGTTAGGATAACAAATCGAATACCCCAGTCTATTCTCTAGAGATACATGATTTCTTTCTTTATCACGCTCGAGCGATGATCAATGAACGGATTGGACAAATACCTTTGAGGTCACAGAATGAAGAGGACTATCAAGGGAATTCCTCAGAAACCTCGGCACTCAGGTACTGAATATGAGCGTGATGGGAGAGAGTGTGTATCTCATATATCATAGACAACAGTTCGTATGTACCGGTACACTAGAGAGGTTTAACCTTGTGTACTATTCTGCATGAAAGACAAAGCGAACTATTCTGCATGAAAGACAAAGCGAACAAGAGGATTCGATTTTCCCTTGTCGTCACCAACTGTTAATTTCTCTAAGGTGTTCTCGCGGACGAGACTAAGTGGATGTATGTATGGCTCTCTATAATTACTGTCGGGCACCTATACCAATTACCTTTGATATCCTCGTGCGGTTGATGTTGAAATGTCGTAACATCTCTCCGCTCAATTTGTAAAATCATAAAGATGATTTCTGCCTTGATCGCTCGGTAGATCTCGAGACGTGACTCAATCGACAGTAAACGGAGCTTGCTGCTCAAGGTGGCAATTTGGTCAATCATGCTGATCTCTCCGGTCACGTGGACCAGGACCTCGTGCTGCTTGGACATCGCTTGTTGAAAGGCAAACCCGAAGGAAGTGGCATAGACTAAGCCTGCTGGACTAAGGAAACAAGCGATGGCGTCATTGATATCAGGTCGGGGGGTAAACTGGGATGTCGGCCACAAGGACGCCACTAAAGGATCATAAAGATAGATCGTGACCGGGCATAGTGCCAAGGAAAAAAGGGCTGGAAATGCAATTCTCACTAACTCCAGGGGTTTGTTATAAAACTTATCGAGACTGGCCAGGACTTCTCTGTCAAAGTTTGTCAGCAGAGGTTCAACTGTCTTCTCTGGTACACGCTGTGTGTTATCCTTTGGGTTGAGAGCTGGGAGTACCTTAATAACGCCCCTCCATTTCGCCTTCTTGAAACCCGACACCCACAAATGGCGATACGACTTGGCACATGTTCTCTTTCGAGTGAGAGTGAGGACTAATATCCCTGGAATAATAGAGAAATTCACTATTACATGTTATCGGTAGAATATGTTTAATAGCTTTTTCAGCTTCACAGCATCTTCATTCAGCGCTTCACCATACTGGTATTCACGAAATACTAATGGTATTATCAATACTTGATCATGGAAATCAGATACAACATCCAACATATGCGGCGAATCCTATATCGTCTTTTCATCGCCTCACTACCTTCCTGCAATCCTTAACGATTTCATTTATCTCGAAATGTATATAAGAGCTGACGAACCTATCAGAGTCATTCACAGAACCTAATGCAGTTCACTTGAAGAGACATCCATTCATCCCATTATCATGTAAGTTAAACCTCTGATCTTCACCAAAAAATAACATATTGAAACCATGCGTCAAGGTTATGGGGTCTAGTAAAACGATGTTTCTAGTTCTGGTTTTTACCTCCGTCGATCAGACGGAGGTCTAGGAACGCAACGTGAAATCTCCCGCCAAATAATTGTCATATGGGGAACCCACGACTCATAGTATTTCCAATAGGGATCGTCATGGTTCCCGACGAAATCTTGCACCTTTTTTTTTGGACACAATTGAAATAATGGGGTTCCCCATTGCAATGCATTGCAGTGGGCCTTGCTTCTGTAGTCGGGTTCCACCTCGATCTCGAAACCAGATCTATCCGGTCCTGTCCTGCATCCACCGAGAGATTGAACATGGCGGCCCTCCAGCTTGGAGAGACGGACAATGCGATTTTTCGCTTCTTCTCTCCCCCGATAGACTCCATTCCAAATTGAAACTTTTTGAAACCTTTTGGAACCATTTGAAACGAATTGAAACTCACAGCGAAGCTGAACCCAAATCGCTGAACCTCAAACGACCTTGCCAAATCAGGTCAGATTTCCCATCAATTTTCTCTCCCCCTCCCCCCTTTGGCTAAACTACACCCGTTCTCTCCCTCTTTTCCCCATCAAAGGAAAGCTTGTGAAAATCTAGGAGGCAGGAAATATTCCCTTTCCACCAGCAAACACGTTATTAGGCTCTATTTCCCGAAATAAAATTTACGGTGGGGAAGGTCACCAAGGTCGCGCAAACCAAGACATTTCCGGGTTTGTATTTTGAGTCATTTCTTGTTTCCAAGAGTGTTTCATTACTCCAGATCTATGCGAACATGTTCTATGACATATGTTCTAACGCAGGTCAGTCTCGTTCCATCGAACTATAGCCAATTAGTCGTTAAATCAATAACCGAACAAAGGGGGCGTGGTCCATATACTTGTAATGTTGTGTAAAATGCATGTTTTATTTTTCGTTTATTTTTTATTTTGCTGCATGTTTGGGCCCGAAAAAAGTATCCGTAATCTTCCACTGATATATAACGTAGATGGCAAACCTGTCTCATAGTCTGTGAAACCCAAATTGTATGAAAATTCAACGCAAACAACATGTGCTATTTTTCTTTGTTTTTATTCAAAATTCATGTTTACTTTTGGGTCAAATTTATATTTCCATGCTTGATTGAGACTGGAAATGCATTGAAACTTCCACCAGCATGTCCCGTAGCCCATAAGACTTTTACGTGGTCTGCCAAATCAAAATTGTGCGATTTATCAACGCGCAGCACATGTACCAAATTCATGTATTTATTATGTAAAATGCAGGTTTGCTTTTTTCTGCAAATTCATATTTCCCTGCCTGTTTCAGATTAAAAAACCATTAGCAAAGTTTTGATAACATGTGGCGTAGATGATAAACCTGTCACGTAGTTCTTGAAATCCAAATTGTGCAAAAATTCAACGCAAACAACATGTACAATATTGTAGCATTTTTGTGTAATAGTCATGTTGATTTTTGGGTCAAATTCATATTTCCTTCCTTTCTTGGGACTGGGAATGCATTGGAAAACTTCCGCCAACATGTCCCTTAGTCCATAAGACTTTCACGTAGTCTGCCAAATCAAAATTGTGCGATTTATCAACGCGCAGCACATGTACCAAATTTATGTCTTTGTTATGTAAAATGCAGGTTTGCTTTTTTCTGCGAATTCATATTTTCCTGCCTGTTTCGGACTGGAAAACAATCAATAAAGTTCCGCCAACATGTGTCGCACATGATAAATCTGTCACGTAGTCCGTGAAATCCAAATTGTGCGAAACTTCAACACAAACAACATGTACTATATTGTAGTATTTTTGTGTAATAGTCCGGTTGATTTTTGGGTCAAATTCATATTTCCCTGCCTGTTTCGGACTGGAAAACCATCAGTAAACTTCTGCAAACATGTGCTGCTGCCCATAACAGTATCATGTAGTTCACAAGCCAAAAAACGTGTGATTCACAGCAACATGTCACATGTATAAGCTTATACATGTACAATGTCATATATGGCATGTTTACTTTTGAATTAATTTCATATTTCCAGTCATGGCATTTACCTGGAGAGCACTGAAAAACTTATGCAGACATGTGCCGCTGCCCGTAACTGTACCATGCAGTCCACAGACCACTAATCCTGCAATTTACAGCGACATAGCACATATACATGTACAATGCTTTGGCATATGTTTACCTTTAAATTTATTTCATAGTTCCAGCCATGAACTTGATGTAAGATACAATAATCTTCTGCCAACATGTTGTAAGTCCATAAACCTGTCACGTATGTCATGAAGCACATAAGCATCAGAGTCAGTGATTGACCACAACCCCCCCCCCCCCCCCCCCCGATTCCTCAGGAAATAAACATTACGCATGTAATGATGACCGGCAGAGTGATACATGTGTCAATCGGTCAGACATTTTCAAGGATGCCCAGTTTTACCTCAAAACAACCATGCCGGACTTCATTCCTTCTCTCAGAATAATTGGATCTAACTTTTACAAAACCTGCAGCCCCCAATAGCTCCTGGATCTAGACCACATTAATGAAGGGATCTAGTTTATCGGTGCTATGGCAAAAATATCATGTAGAATGGGTTGTGTGGATAATATCAGATTCATGAAAGTTGAAGTCCTGCAGCATGCTCCACAAATATCATCAAAGGTCATAAAACTTTCTGGTCTGCGCCAGTGTGGATCTATACTTGTTTTTTTTTGTTTTTTTTTTACAAAATTATCTCCCTTGACCAGGTGAGGACTTGAATGTGTCAGAAATGATTTAGCTTCTAGAAACAAAGACTTCATTTCCTGAGTACCATGGTGTTATATATTGTTATGATTGGCTTAACTTTAGCTGCTGAAGATATTTCTAATTTGAGGATACTGGGCAATCATACTAAATTTATTTTCATAACTTCATTTATTTTCAGAATAAGCAACATAATCGAGATTAGCAAGTGAAGTTTTACAACATAATATAATACGCATCATGGATCTCCTTCAGTTTAGTGTAGACATATATACCCTTGGATATCTGTTACCCTGATTCAGTCATAATATTGACTGTATTATATTGATGTCGACAAGGAATATACATAATTATTTGATAGTATTATTAATTGTATGTTGTTTATGATTAACAGGAACTTTTTATTCGCTGGAATCCAGCCATTTGTTCCATATGGGCAATATTCTCATCAGCCATCACCATTCAATATGAATGTGATACATGTACAAGTCCATGGTAATTGATACATTATGATGAAGGTGACCTGTAACACCAGTATACAAAATTATTCCGAGCTCATTGAATCCGCACATGATGCTGAGACAGATCAGAACGAAGTGTCGGTAAAATCAGTTGTGTTTTGTAGAGGATTCTGTCAATGAGGATGCTATACTGTACACATACAAAATATGAAGTGTTGATGTGTAGGGCCTATAGCATAAAATCACAAGCAAGTTGGTAAAACTAGGCACACAGGGTCTCATTTCTGCCGCTAACGTGTTGATTTGGGTGGGGGTGTCCTCTCATGGGGAGGTGTGGGTGGGAAGGGGCCTAATGTCTCAAGCAGTATTCCAGGTTTTCCATCAATATACTCTATTCCATACCCCAATATTTCAAGCACGTGAAATCAAAGAAATATTATTTGCGGGGAATGTGACTTCCACATCCCTAGCTGGACATGCTAGTGGGGAACCCTCAATCTCACGTTAATTACCATCGGTGAAGTTCACGTCAACAAATGCAAAATTGAGCTTGGCATCCGGCCCTATGTTATTCAGTGATGTACTATTCCCCTACTGACCCTGTTGCCTCGACGGAGGTCTTTGCGCTCATTCAGCGCTTGTTAACTTTGTGATGGCCTTGACTTCTTTATACATATCTCTTGTTCGAAGCCAACTAGAATATTTTTCGTCAGTATGGTCCTCACACTGTAAATACTTACGTGATAATATAGAAAAAGAGTTTTCTCAAATATTTATGTTTCAATTTCAAGCGTCTGGTCGGTCATTCATAATTCAGCCGTCGTCCATTAAAGAATATCCGCGTCCATAATCCAAAGACCTATTCCATATATCATCCATAACAGCATTAGCACCAACTTAAAAAAGACAATCATAGTATACATAAACATAGGCTAGTTTCCTGCAAGAGAGAAGCGGTCAATGATGCCGGCAAGACATCATGATGTTCCAAAAATATCAAATCCGTATCGCTGATTAATATTTTTAATCCATATGATATTCGTTGTAAAGTAGTCATCTAGTGAATGATGCAGTCACGCTTTAATTGTGATTGTTCATATGAGCACCATGAGGATCTTGAAGTACATGGGTTCATACGGCCGCTAGCCCCGGGTTAAGCGGAATTAGACACAAGTTACGAACCGTAACGCCATAGATCTTGCAGGCTACGCTCGTATTTTGCTATCAGCATGCGAGAAACTTTGATTGGAGGCGCTTGATGGTATAGCCCTGTTTTATAAGTTTCTGCGGTAATGTTTTGTGACGTTGATTAAAATCTTCACATTTAACACAGGATCTAGCAAATGCTACTAGGCGAGATATGTATACGTCATATGCAGGTGCCACTGGAATATTACTGTCCACAAAGGGATAGTTTACGATGTCGAAATTGTAATCATCTCTTTTGTCACAAAGTCGAATGCGCATGCGCGCCATGATGCCACTTTCGGTCCAGAGTGAGGCCTACACACCGACAGCTTCAAGACATTGTCTGGGCCAAGGATGGTCCCTATCTCACCCAAACACGCCCCTACGCACCCCAATAATGCCCGCACCCCAACAACGCCTCGACTGCATATTGCGCACCATGACGTCATTTGCGGTCCAATCCGCCCCAAAAATAGTCTACTCCTCGAACGCTTCAATATGGCACATTCTACGGACCATTAGGATCAAGAATGATCTCTCAATCGCACAAAGACGCGCCTGCGCACCCCCCAAATTGCCGCTTTCGATAGTACGCTGCGACTGCCCATGCCCACCCAAACGCCAGTTCTGATCCAAACTACCCCAGTCGTAGTCTACTTCACGTGCGCTTCAATATGACACCCTGTACGACCCATTTAGAGCAAGAATGGTCCTTCAATCGGTCAAATTCGTCCCCTGCGTACCTAAAACGGTTGGTTTTGCTATAACGCTTCGACTTCGTAGATGCGCACCATGAGATCATTCCCGGCCCAAACAACCAGCGTTTCAATGTAGACTCACGATCCACATAGACTCGGTTCTCACATTTTGGGGTCTAAAGTATTTTTTCCGCATTTTCGTTTTTTTCAGGAAAAATTATAGTTTTGCATCTATCTCACACATCGCCAACCTGTAACCATCTCGGTCATCTATACGCGGTAAGACTGACCCTGGGATCGTGTGTATGCATGTTGCCTACTTTCGGCAACTGCAGGAGGGAATTTCCATAAATCAATACCACGTGATTTCGTCAGCCAATCAGCAAAAATCTACCGACGTAACCCCAACGTAACTCGCCATTTTCGAGTCATGTGATGAACTACTTGTTCAAAATTTCAGATCCACCACACCTCTTGGATGATACGAAAGTTTTACATACCTATATATTTTGTAAGCCCAGGCAATATCTGTTTCAGAAGTGGTATGAAACCCTGTAATTTATCAGATTTCTCGGGTCTGTTCTCCGCCGGATGAAGGTCGAACAGAATCCGGTAAAGTACTGGATATCGCTCCGCGATAATGGAGACACACGATTCGCAAGCCATCTTATGGATGGCGAAGT
The DNA here is from genome assembly GCA_036873755.1 of Hanleya hanleyi. NCBI lineage: Eukaryota > Metazoa > Mollusca > Polyplacophora > Lepidopleurida > Hanleyidae > Hanleya > Hanleya hanleyi. The sequence goes on along the minus strand of JAVTVY010018702.1, from coordinate 22,303 downwards.
GTACGCAAATGACACATCGCGTGACCGACCTCGACGAGCGCTACAAGTTGACACCCCACCCGACCCCTTAGGGCCCATATTAGCCCACCTAGACCCATTCGAGTCCTATTTATTCCCTCCACCCAGCTTATCACGTGACCCCAAATCCCCTCTGCACGTTACCATAGCAACCAAAGGTCCGTGACGTGATGACGCCTCCCAAACGCCTCATTTTCTCCACACCTACCCCAAATGCTAAGATATGGATCTTTTATATACTACTTGCACTGTTCTTATGAGTGAATATGCATTTTAATACAACACTGCTACAATTTTCGCGTGCAGCAAGTGCGATGACACTACAGATGAATAAAGGTACAGTTCGATAGCGATGTATACGGATACTAATACATGTACACATACAGTCAATGTGACAATGTGTCACTCTTTGATTTCATCGTATTCTGTTTTGATGGAATAAAAGGTTGTACAGGACAAAGCCAAGCCCCACACTACAGAGAACTTGTTTTTTTCTAGTGCTGGTTTTAAGGAGTGTTGGACAACAGCTTGGAATTAACTAACTCCATCGCTTCTTCGACGAGATTCGAAGAAAGGAAAGTCAAACATCGAAGCTATTATTGAAATACGAACCCGGTCGATAATAATAGAAGAACTGTGTTCAAATATGTCTGACCCTTTGACCCTTGACATGACGTCTCATAACAGCCCAACATCGCCTCAGTCACGCAATACCGTATACAATTTCCGGCAAATGAAACTGGAGGGATGCAAGCTGATGAGGTATTTATTGTGCGATCTAAAACATCTTAGGCACCTAAGTCGCCAAGTCAATACGATCAGGTAGATGCTCACATAGTAATCGGTGACGTGCATACTGAAATACAGCAATATTTCTATGTTCAATAATGTCCAAGGAACCTTTGATATTTCTTGAATGGATATCAAATAATTCTTCTCTATCAACTTTTCATCGATTTTTTTGTGTGTTAGCAGTCCATTATCAAGTGGTATTAGTACACAGGTCAATCAATAACGATGTTACTGGTAGGTAAAAAAAAACACATATATATTTGAAAAGCATCGTTGATTATAACGAACTTTCATCTCGTGCATATAGTACTGTTCAAAATCATAATAATGTTTCTGTAAACCATCCTTCACGAGACATGCGAGAAGATCAGCTGTTATTTTTTTACACAAAACTGTGTTCATTTTCAAACACACCGTGTGTTGTAACACGAACTTGTGAATAACAGGAGTAAACCTGTAGTTTCTTTTCTACGGAGCCGTAAAAGGGACATCGGAAGTATATTCCCAGTTAATAACTGCGACCCACACTTACTAACTGCGACCCTCAGTTAGTAAGTGCGGGTCGCAGTTAATAAATGAGGGTCGCAGTTAATAAGTGCGGGCGGGTCGCAGTTAATAACTGGGGGTCGCAGTTAATCGGAGCATGTCCCTTTTATACGGAGCCGTAAAAGGGACATGCTCCGATCCGCACTTATTAACTGCGACTCCCAGTTATTAACTGCGACCCGCACTTACTAACTGGGGGTCGCAGTTAATATAAGTGCGGATCGGAGCATGTCCCTTTTACGGCTCCGTACTTTTCACAGTTTGTGGTGACGACTGGGTCGTCCTAACAAACTGATACAGTAAGTTGAATAGAACAGATATCTCTGAAACAGCGCCATGAGATACCTCGGGAAAAGGAGGTGACGTCAACATATACCAGAAGAATGTGTATATCTCGAAAATAAAAAAGTTGGATATCATGTATATTGACTTCCATTATTCCGATATATTTCGGCCTATGTAGACATATATATCAAAATGGAAGGAACGGCGTCATCAAACCAGATGTTGCAGGATTCAAGGTGGTTTGAAGAAGACGACGTTGCTTTTGCTTTCGAGACATTCCATTTAAAGCACTCGTGGATACCTTTGACCGACTTTCGCGAAAGTTGGGTACATTTTCCATACCGTACATTATTTGAAGAGATGTTTAAACGTTACTTCGGTAAACCCAGAGCTACCTCAGATGTCCTATACGAAACGAAAAACGAAACTTTTGTGCAGTAATGTCTTGGACTGGAAACTTCTTAAAGCCCGACCGGTTTCGATCCTATTGGGATCTCATCAGAGACTGCAAGATTTGGGTTTGTTTGTAAGACGGCGATCGGCCAATGAATGAGGTTTTCCATTGTTTATCTTGTTTTATCAGTCGGCAACAGGCTGACACGGGTGACAAACAGCACACTGAAATATAGTGCCGGCCGACGCCATCACCTATTATACACGAATGCAGGTACACATAACGGCCGACGGACGGTTGCCACCCCTTAGTTATCATCATCGGACAACCACCGGCCAACATACGTTATTTACCTACATACATCGGCCAAATAGCGGCCAAATACAAGCCAAATATTGCCCAGCACCTGCCAACTACCTTCCAACACCGGCCAACAACAGCCATATATCGACCAACACGCGTCATTCAGCCGTCGACAGCCGTCTTCACAGGTGTTTGGCAAGTTAATTAGCTGGGGGGTATCGTCAACAATAGATCGGTCCAATCTATTGTTGACGATACCCCCCAGCTAATTAACTTGCCAAACACCTGTGGCCGTCTTAGTATAAATACGCCAAATCCAACTCTTGCAGTCTCGGATGAGATTGCACAAGGATCGAAACCGGTCAGGCTTTAAATGTTCCAGACATTATTCCACAAAAGTGTTGTTTTTCGTACTTGGATAGCTCCAGGTTTACCGTCTGTACATCTCTTCAAATACATTTTCCATACATATTTACTTTCCTTCGTTCCTCGACGAAAACTTGACAGAGCATATAACGAGGTTACTCCAGCCTTACTGGGAGATTGCTACAGATGTGAAAGGAAAGAATGTCCCAGGAAACAATCTCTCTTTTTATATGTTTCTCTTGAGACATGAGCAGTGTGACTAACGTCACAGGACCTACGAAGTAGGGTAGGCATTAGGACACCGACACTCACTGAACTCTTGTAAATCCCCCCGCCCCAAGTTAAAATCCTGCCTGTATTAAGATGGGCACTGCCCAAGTCAGAATCACCAGTGATTTTCATCAAAAATCACAGAATTTTTTTATCAAAAGTAGGTCACCTCAGAACTTGCTGGTAACAGTCCCCTAATGCACATTCATGCAAAAAAATCAAGGTTCTAATGTCAACGGTTCTCCTTATTTCGTCGACGAAAGGATTCGGATGGACTCACTGACTGACTGACTGACTACCGGACTATTTTCGAATGGTAGCCTACTTCGTAGGAAAAAAATGTGTCTAACCCGAGTTGTAAATCAGCAAAAAAATTCCTGAGTGGGACCTCATTTCCTATCTTTCCTTTTACAACAGATTCTGGTGTTGTGTTACGAGGGTACTTGTAACGCGCTTCGTCACAAAAGACCATGTATGTTTAGAAAAGAAGCGGTAGAAGTGCCAAAAATAAAATATTGCATATGAAAGAAATTGTTCAGTTGGCATGAAATACAATACGTTTCAAGGCACTGAGTTCCATCATTCTCGAATAACAGGGCCGTGAAGTAGTGCATTCGTGCAAAATCGCCAATTTTGAAGCGAAAACACCTCATATTTCTTTCTTCAAACATATAAAGATAAACGATAACCAGAACCGGCTTGATACAGCATACTCGCTGTTCCAATACGTAGTCGTGGACAAATCTGGTTCTGGGTATCGTTTATCTTCATATGTTTACAGAGAACAATACGAATTGTTTTTACCTCAGAATCAAGTATTTTACACGAATGAACAACTTTACGGGCCTCGTTACTCAAGAATCATGAGACTCAGTGCCTTGAAATTTTTCTAAGTATACAATATAATATTATACTTCATGCCATTTGAACAAATTTTTGTAGTGGAAGTGTTCTATTTTGGTACTTCTGTATTGCACCTGAGCAGGGGCCATTTACCCGTGTAAAGATACAAGGTCCTTTCGCATTTGGTCATAACGTGACAAAACGCCTTAGCACTGAATGCAGAGCTACCCTTTTTTTCCACAACTCTTTGCATTTTTCACAATTACGCCAAAATGAGTCAACGCGTTGTGTCACAAGTTCATAGATGAACAGGTTTGAGATCGACATCTCGACAACTGCTGCTGTAGTATAGTTTCCACACGGCGAAGCATGGAAATTATGTAAATGTTCTGAAACCTCTGAAAATGCTTCAGATCACCATCCTCCATAATGCAGGTTTGTATACTCCGTACCAGCCCCTGCACTCAGATTGGGGCAGTACAGTTATTACTCGAACAAACAGTTTAAAGTAACAGCCAATGATCGGACGGCGTTAAAGCGTGCTTCGCCGGGTTCACCGACAAACCGACTTTAAAATGGGAATACGTTGTGGAACGGTCGCTTTGTGTACTCTCCATTCAAAACAACAACGGTTAATCGCAGTTCAAAGGGGATGAGATATACGACAAATTGCTGGCTTCTAATTTTTCAAATATGGGCGTATTCAAAGGTCATGAGGTCACGAAGGCTGTTCGGAAAGTCTATTAATAAAAGACTGATCTTAATCCTGACGAATTCGTCTTGTCATGGATCGGATTTGTCAGACAAACCATGACTATAGAGATGATGCATATCACGGAAATGTACTATAGAAATTCAGAATACTATCCTAGACTGTGACGCGCCTTTGGCCCGTATGGCTATGATAGAATCTGGAGACATCCCCGCTGCCCCCCTTCCGCCCTGCCCCCCTTCCGCCCTGCCCCCGCTCCCACCCGTCCCAGGTCATATCATCTTCCTACGCCACTGCAACTTGATCCCCAGTTGATTACAAGGTTACTCTCTGATATGCAGATAACTTTGGTGTCCCAAATGCCATCCATCTTCATTTTATCAAGCCAATTTCTACGTTCCCACTTCGAATCTGAAGTGGGAACGTAGAAATTGGCTTGATAAAATGAAGATGAATGCCTCCAAGATTTCGCATACGTAGATGATTCGGGTTCCTTGTAGTTGCTGCTGTTCGACATGCAACATGTCAACGCGTTTTGTCCAAAGTTAAGACAATACGAGATGCTGCTGCAACGCGTTTTTGTTTTTTTGTTTTTTTTGCATTTTGTCACAATGACGACAAAACACGTTGGCTCTGCAAAACCGTGCTAACCCTCTTTGTCTCAATTGTAATACAATGTAACAGTTGTGACAAAACGCGTTGACTTTGCATGCAGTGTTAACGCGTTTTGTCATATTGTGACATTGTTTCACAGTTTGAGCTGAACTGCGAATACCAACTTGAAGTGTGGATGATACTAAAGGCCTACTATACGTGATCCGGAAGTTGAAAAGTCTGATATAAGAAATACAGAGATAATGATTTAGCATTTTAGCAAATAGTATCTTATTGTTGGCATGATTCTTTGTTTACTGTTTATCTTGTACTGATCATGGATGTTATCTTTGTGAAATATAAGATGAGTCCAACTAAACATCATGTTGTTTACGTTGTCACAATGTGTTTACTTGCTATATCTATCAGTATGTCAGATCAGATATCAAAGAACGGTCTATATGCGAAAAGGGCAAACAAATCTGCTCCCTCTTATGTACAAAGAGACCGAAAAGGAAACGTCATATTATTGACTATAACTGGGTTAATATCCACGTCATTACCACAATCTTACGCTTTCGCAAATTGATGATTTATTATTCATATATTCTAGCAAAAATAAAAAAAATAAAAATAAATGAAAGACTATACCGGTATGCAGTCACACCGGGTATATATGCCTATATACCCTATAAGCGGTGAGTGAGTGAATATGATTTAACGTCGCTTTCAACTATATTTCAGTCATATCACGACGTTGGGTCCAGTTCCTTTTCACCCCCGGGAACCACACGGGTGGGGTCCTATTCCTTTTCACACCCGGGAACCCCACGGGTGCCTCAGTTAGTCGCCTCTTACGATAAGCTGTCTGAGGAGCTGAGGCCTATGCTTACCATGACCTGCGGTGTGCACAACGACATCCCAGGTCAATCCCCGGAAACCCCACGGGGCCCCTATTAGCTTGGGGTACCCATCATCAAATACCCAAGTCGAAGGAAACGTTAGTGAAGTATTTAATCTGACACGTGAAGATGATACATACCCGACATATACTACATACCAGCAGTCTTTATTGTTCTGGAATATCAGTATGGGATTAATAAATCATCAGTTTGCGAGTGCCTTAGCCCATAACCGAAACAACAAACAACAAAAATGCCTATATTTCAACATCCAGAACGATCTGACAACCATTGGAATGCTCACTGACAGATCATCAAGCTATAATCGTAAGGGAGATTTTGGATTTCTATGCTATAATCGTAAGGGAGATTTTGGATTTCTATGCCTTATTTCACGCATTTTGATACTTTTCGTAAAGATGTTTGGAGCGATATATTTTATTCCAAACATATATTGTCAATTTAAATGCCCCACGAAGTAAACAAGGTCGAACGAAAGGAGCGATCGATCCTCTGGTGAACATCTCTAACTGATACAGGGGTATAGTCAAGCCGGGAAATTTTGCGATTTCTGAGCTTTTAAAATATTCTGGCGCATTTCTGATCTTCATGCAGAGAGGTAACGGAAGATTTAACTTCTCCAAAACGGTGATACAGAACCGGGACAATACAGGTTGTAATAATGGGATGTTCAAGATTCTCCTAAATTCCATGTATTCGTGGTCTATTATGAATACATTACTATACTTTATTCATCCATATAGCAGTATGCGATTTGATTACAATCAATTCAAGATAACAACGTAAAACTGAAAAAGACTGTTTAAGAACAAACAAATGCCAGAAATATGATATGTAGATGCGTGTTACCAAAAGTCACTTCAATCTGGTAGTGTCACGGAGTATCTGTGCCAGACCGGGTAATCAGTGGAATAGGTTTTATGGAGGGCAGTGTCGGGATATACTTCTGGAAAAATGTTGCTTTCTATATTTGTCGAATCTTCATTCTTGTATGAAAAAATCTTCGTGCTATTTATAGGCAGGGCCAAGAATTGGCAATCATGATGCCATATACAGGTAACGTAATAATATTTACTCATTTTTTGACAGATTTTAAGGAGATGGAGTCTTTGTGTGCGTATTCGAAAAAGCCATCCATACGCCTTTGAATCCAAACATTGTACATTTGAAGTCAAACATTGTATATTTCTGTATGATGGACGACTCATTTGCGTACACTTCGTCATCCATAAGATGGCTTGCGAATCGTGTGTCTCCATTATCGCGGAGCGATATCCGGTACTTTACCGGATTCTGTTCGGCCTTCATCCGGCGGAGAACAGATTGGAGAAATCTGATAAATTATAGGTTTTCATACCACTCCGGAAACAGATATTGCCTGGGCTTACAAAAGATATAGGTATGAATAACTTTCCTATCACCCAAGAGGCGTTGTAGATCTGTAATTTTGAACAAGTAGGGCAGCACATGATACCAACCACCTCGCTGGGGGTCTAACCAGTCAGATTTTTGGACCGGATTCGGGGCCTTCGCGCACATCGCCGGAAGTGACATAATATATAATAAAATAGATGTTTGCCGAATATTTCGATTACTTTTCAGATCTGCATAATACCTCTGTTGACCTAGCGTTGAAAAGAATTATCTGGAGATCATTTCCCCTGTTTATCTGGACAGAGCATATGAAAAGTAGTTCGCTCATGTGCAAAACTGAAGGAGTTGTTCGGCCGGATTCAAACTGAACCGTGCATACGTGTGGTTTCCCCTATACGTCATAGCAACGTAGTAAAGGTCAACTTCCGCTATTGGAGGCAGGGATGGATAATGGAGCCTGTGAAATGGAGCGTGCGCTGTGGGGAGGATGTGGGGATACGTCGGTAGACTTTAGCTGATTGGCTGACGAAGTCACGTGGTATTGATTTCAGGAAATTCCCTCTTGCAGTTGCCGAAAGTAGGCTGAGAATGGATACACACGATCCCAGGGTCAGTCTTACCGCGTATAGATGACCCAGATGGTTACAGGTTGATGGACGACTGTGAAGCCAACCATTTTATTTCTTTACTTCTGGACGATGAACTGCATTCTACATGTCCTCAGGTGAAACACAGATATGCGTACTTAAACTAGAGAAATTGTTGTCACTCTAAAACTAGGTCTTCTATTTTATGACTATCTGGAAAGTATTATTGTAGAAAATAACCCAGTGGTGCTCCAGTAGAACATGCGCAAGGAGGGACGATTCTAATCAAGGTCACGTGACACGGAGGACTGCATGCATGGAACCCCAATTTTATTGAAAATTTATTGTTCGAGATTCATCGATAACTACAAGTACATCGACAAACCAAGTCTTCTGGTCACCTGCACACTGAGTCTCGGAAACGAGCTAAACGACCATGTATATATGATCAAATAATTCAGGATTAGGGACTAGATACCAGATCACCGTGAATATTCATATGAAGAACAGAAGTGTTAAAGTATACACTGTCAAAGTGTCATGTAGTTTTGAGTCATTGTCGTGTTCAATTTGATTCAAGACAGTGTTTAACCTGATACTTCCAAAGTGTTTATTTATTTGTGCTAATGTCGTATGTGAACTATTTTTGAGAAAACACTGACCTGATATGATGCCGAACACAAGGACTGATGGTGGTACCAGTATCTCCACCGAGGAGGGCCTGGTCTCCGACTGAGGGATGTTCGCCGGTTCCGGTTGCATGGTGGGCTCCGCTACACTTTCGGAGATAGGCTCTGCTGTGCCGTTCGTTTCTGGTTCTGACGCCGGTTCCACATTGGATCCTGTTTCCACCGTCCCCTGTGGCTCCGACGTTGGCTCAGAGAACACTTCAGATACAGGCACTGCTGCAACGTTCGTTTCTGGTTCTGTCTCCGGTTCCACGCTAGATCCTGGTTCCACTGACCCCTCTGGCTTCGACGTTGGCTCAGAGAACACTTCAGATACAGGCTCCGCTGCAACGTTCGTTTCTGGTTCTGTCTCCGGTTCCACATTGGATCCTGGTTCCACTGTCCCCTCTGGCTTCGACGTTGGCACAGAGAACATTTCAGATACAGGCTCCGCTGCAACGTTCGTTTCTGGTTCTGTCTCCGGTTCCACATTGGATCCTGGTTCCACTGTCCCCTCTGGCTTCGACGTTGGCTCAGAGAACACTTCAGATACAGGCTCCGCTGCAACGTTCGTTTCTGGTTCTGTCTCCGGCTCCACGCTGGATCCTGGTTCCACTGTCCCCTCTGGCTTCGACGTTGGCTCAGAGAACACTTCAGATACAGGCTCCGCTGCAACGTTCGTTTCTGGTTCTGTCTCCGGCTCCACGCTGGATCCTGGTTCCACTGTCCCCTCTGGATTCGACGTTGGCTCAGAGAACACTTCAGATACAGGCTCCGCTGCAACGTTCGTTTCTGGTTCTGTCTCCGGTTCCACGCTGGATCCTGGTTCCACTGTCCCCTCTGGCTCCGACGTTGGCTCAGAGAACACTTCAGATACAGGCTCTGCTGCAACGTTCGTTTCTGGTTCTGTCTCCGGTTCCACGCTGGATCCTGGTTCCACTGTCCCCTCTGGCTCCGACGTTGGCTCAGAGAACACCTCAGATACAGGTTCTGCTGTGACATTTGTTTCTGGGTGTGTCTCCGGTTCCACAACAGAACCGGTCTCTACCGTACTTTCTGGCTCCGACGTTGGCTCGAGAGACCCCTCTGATGTACTGTCTGGTGTTAATCCTGGTTGGGGTTCGGCGAGCGAACTGGTCTCTAGTATGGTCTCTGGTATTGGTTCGGATGTCGGAGACGAGTATGATCCAATGTTTCTTGATGTAGTCGAACCATTCACCCAGAAAATACTGCTCAAGAATATCACAAATATGCAATTAAACCCAATGAAAATCATTTTCTATCACCAATATACCGCGCCGGGATTACCCTATAGGATGATCGAAGAGACGACAGAGGCATATAGACCTGGAGAACATTAACTATCGACGAGAGAAGAAACTTATTCAAACTCGCATGCCCAATGTTATACCGATAGTGTCATTTCAATGTAATTGGTATTAGCCCGGCAGCGATCAATTCGTACCTGTATTATGACGTAAATATAATCCATAAATGGCAGATATCTCGACCAATCAATGCGCGATGTTTGTAACAGGATAGTTCGGATACATGCCTCAATATGCCATTCCCTACACGGCAGATATTTTATCTTGATGATTATCCAAACTGACATGATATAATGTTTCACCGGTGGTTCAAATTCTCAACACATATGAAATAAGAGGAACAGACTTGGAATCACAATTTGAAAGAGGACTGCAATGCCCAACACAACAATGGCCAATCTTGTTATATAGGGTCTTTCTACAAAGGTAACGATTGTGCACGTTGTTTATTGATCGATAATTTTTCTGTCCACAAATTTGTCTCTCAAGACGCCTTTGTTAGTATAGAAAGTACTCCAATAAGTATCTGAAAAAAACCCCTCTGAAAATGCTCATATCACGGGAAAATTTTCTGAGACGGGGTGGTGGGGACGCCCCCGGACCCCTCTAGCGTGACGAGTCTATAATCATTTCAACCTCGCATAATCATTTCCACTATCTGAACGGAGTTGGTTTAAACAATATATTTATTTCCTCAAAGGAACTGGGATTGACGAACAGGCAAACCTATACTAAAACACTAATAGTGGGGGTGGATTTTGAATCACCAGGCAAACGTTTTTACACAAATTTTGTAATTTGACCTCGGAAAGATATCGCGACATTTCTAGAAAATGCTGGCGTTTTTGTCGTATTTTTGTTGTATTTTTTTTATTTTTTTTTTGAGGTAAACCGGCTATTTATCGTTTCCCCAAAGTACGTTTCATACAAAGCATGAGGTGGTTACGTATAGAGACCCCATATTTCGAAACTTGATTGTAAACTTCATACCTAAATTGGTTTTATATGATCGTTAACAGTAATTGTCTAACATTCAGGTCTATGTCATCAATGTGATCGATGTCAATACTCAAAGGGCAATGAATGGACAGTCCTTTCTATAAGAGTATGTGACTCCAATCAATACAGTTAATCAATCGACAGAGCGGTTATTCCAATTATTTAACCCCATATGCCTACATTCACTATGTGAATGTTTGCAGTCATTCCCCACATATCAACATTTGAAACGGCCCGAAATTTCAACTGATCTGCAAATTCTCAAAGGCACCCGTTGGGATTACTGACGGCAGAATGAAAGACCTGCTTCTAGCGAAACAATTTCTATAAAAATACATTTAGTCTCAAATAGCAAGCTTACATCAGCAACCAGCCATCTTCACAAAATAAAGGGTTCTTTCCTAGTCAAAGGCTGGATGCAGATAACCCTGATTTTAAGGAGGATGGCTAATTTCTGTTAATTTCCTCTAATTTGGCTATTTTTTTTTAATTTCCTCTAAAAATGTATGCGACGTTAAAACATACGCCATAATTGATTCAATATAGCCCCCGTTGTCCGCAAACTTGGTTGCATCGTCAGAAGTACACGACACAATGTCATGAACTGCTATGTCAAGACTGAAATCTTGATCGGGTTGTATCTCGTACAGATTTCGCGACCATCAATAATTACTGAGCTGGGGACACAAAACCAAATTTTCTTTGACTATTTTTTCGACGTTAATTTGTTCGTGTGCATTGGAAATAAGGCAACGTATCATATGATAAAAAAAATAACATGAGCACACATCAATCACAGTCAGATATAATTGCTCCATGCAGTGTGAGAACGGAAGTGAAGAGGAAGTGTACAGCTTTCGGAAGCTGTAAAGTGTATAGCGAAAGATCGGCTAGTTGTACGCGGGAGAGTAGATCAGCGGGGAAGTTTGAATGTAGATTTTCAATCATTGAGCAATTATAAAGACATTCCATCTCGATTACTTACACCATTGAGCCTGTAAAGTTCATCCGAGGTAGATATGTACAACAGAGCCTATTAACATTAAAACATTTTGACTTTTAATCATTGCCGGGAAATTCAGATTGTCTCCTACATGGAAAAAATGATGATCGTTTGGTGGGTTTCCGCTCCTTTTTTCTAAAAAGAATTGTATGGTCGATCGATAGAACGAAATTTGAGCTTCAGTATCACGTTGAAATCCGTGATCATCTATATCACTGATTGCAGGATATTCTCGCATTTTCCCAGATGACTCTTTTCACGGGAGTGTATGGCTAGCTGTATGTTGCAATATCAGAGGTGTAAAGATCGCTGTGACCAAGGTGTTTAGACATCTGTGATCTGTGAGTTCATATACGGCATACATCTGTAAATCATCTAACGTATTCCATGTGGTTCAATTTCGAACAATATATGTTGACGTGTTTAATAGTTGGCTAGTTGCGCATCCATGCACGAGTAACAAATTATCTCTATAACAGGCTCTTCCAAACCGTGATTCCGTAACCGTGGAATTCATGAAATAAGCGATTCAAAAATGGCATAGAGATAAGATGTGACGGACTTACAGTGAAGTATCTACATGAAGACGTGTTGGTTGAATACAGATTTCTTCCCGGGTGGAATGTTTCTCATTCATCTGTGATTCCGTAACCGTGGAATTCATGAAATAGGCGATTCAGAAATGGCATATAGATAAGGTGTGACGGACTTACAGTGAAGTATCTATATGAAGACGTGTTGGTTGAATACAGATTTCCTCCCGGGTGGAATGTTTCTCATTCCGGATGAAGTTGTGTTTGAATCCCGGGCGTTTGTATTACATTAGATCTGGTTTTTTAACTTTTTTGTTTTTGTTTTTTTGTTAAGTAAAGTCTCAAACGGATCAAAGAGATTTATAAAAAATGTGCGCAAAGGAATTATATTTGGCCCATTGTAAATGAGTGCAGATATTTTTTCTTTATATTGTCACATATAGTACAGTTGATTGAGGTAGAAAAGCGAAAAGGACCGGTAAATTACATGAGCAAAACTTGTAACTCTTGGAATTGTGTGACAGAATGAAATTTTTCTTACAAATTTCGTGGATTCCACGCAATGCTTATTATCCGAATAGCATCGCAACTTGCCATACACTTTAATTTGATATAATCGTAGATAGCTATATACACTATATATACAGTCTGCAGCCGTCCCGAACCATACATCTACTATTCATGCAGCTTCCATATCGCCAACTCGTACGGTTATTTCTGGACAGCGAGCAGTCAGCTATATTGATATTTGAAATATTCAACCGCTTAGTACTTGAATGAAATGCGAACTTCATATCACATGGGTAGTGTGACTAACATCACAGGACCTACGAAGTAGGGTTTGATGTGATTCAATTAAGTGTGTACTTTGACCTGAAGACTGACCATTTCCATGGTCGTAGAAGGCATTGAGACATGTTTTTGCCAATTTCGAGGTTTCTAGGTCACCTAATTATGTCAGAAATTGGGTCAGAAAGTAGGTCACATTGACCTTGACCCTATTAGATCACGTCACACTGACAAAGACCTATAATTAAGCGCATTTCCATGGTCTCAAGAGGCATTAGGACATGTTTTTGCCAATTTCGAGATTTATAGGTCACCTTATTTCGAGGTTTCTAGGTCACCTAATTAGGTCAGAAATTGAATCAGAAAGTAAGTCACAGACTTTGACCCAATTAGGTCAGATCACACTGACATTGACCTAATTAAGCGCATTTCCATGGTCTCAGGAGGCAATAGGACATGTTTTTGCCAATTTCGAGGTTTATAGGTCACCTAAGTAGGTCAAATTTTCATCAAAAGTAGGTCAGCTCACAAGCTGCTGGCAACAGTCCCCTAATGCACGTTCATGCCAAAAATCAAGGTAAACGGTTCTCATTTTGCCGGAGAAAGGATTCAGATGGACTCATTACCGGACAATTTGCAAATGACGAGCTTTACTGTAATACTAATATCGAGCTTTTTAGTTGGATTGCGGGTAACCGTTGACGTTTATTTATAATGATTCATACATACGAGATGGACAATATTGTCGAATAAGGAGGCTAAGCTTTCATAACCATGATAACTAATATTTGGAAACGTAATCTGCCGATTTCTTACCTTTCAATACCAGCAACTTTACTGGGGAAAATAATCCCCCCAGAGCTAAACACAACCATTATCCACCGTACGACACACACCATCGTCGTCAATTTCTGCTCACAGCTAGCTGATCTCTCGCTATACACTTTACAGCTTCCGAAAGCTGTACACATTCTATTCACTTCCGTTCCCACACTGTGGTAGCTAAGATTCATAGCGTGAGGGAAGGGAGACGCTATGAATCTTAGCTAACACTGTGGTATAGGCCTATACGTCTTCATAAAACATAAGCCGGGAGATGTGCAAACGCATTGTAAAATCGATCTCTCCTCTGCACCTAGTAAACTGTGTAAAAATGTGGGGTGCCAAGAATGGCTCATATTTGTACTGTAACAGACCATATGAAAAGTAGTTCCCGGTTGCGAAAGGCAGCTATATTATTCTTTACTCGAGTATTAACGGGTATGACCCAGCAAATAATAAAAAAAAAAGAAAAAAAAGGCAGAGAACGATAGAGTAAAGCGAAAAGCCTATATCTGTGCAGATTTTATTTTCCAGTAAGCATTGAGGGGCATCCATGCTCATTCCATCATCCCAATAAAGTCATGGTTCGTCTAGAGTCATGACGGATAGCTAGTACTACTAGCTATCCGTCATGACTACTGTACACCGCAACGAATATCAGTCACTTCAATCAGAAACATTCGTGAGCTCATGACCTCTCCGAACATGCCCATGTTTGAACGAATTAAGCGCCAGGCAATGTCTCCATCTAGTTGCTTTGAAGTCAGATGTTTATGGGCTATCCGAGAATTTTTTTATTTCAGATACGCCCTCATGTTGTTTCCTCTCGGACTTCAAAGAGTTTGTCCGCCAGCTTCTTCTCTACATAAACTGGGCCTTCATCCAATTATACCGAGATCCCACGAAGGTAGTATTTCCCCAAAACGCCGTCGGTACATTGGATGATATTTTAAACGCAGTTCCATAATAACTGTACAGACCTAACCTGCCTACAAGGCCTGGTACAGGAGTATACAGAACTGCATTATGGGGGATGGCTCCCCAACAAGTAGAGCCATCAAAGCTTAATGAACCTTTCGATTGAAAATGATATATATTTAATATTTAAATTATGTCTACTTCCGAACATTCTCATTTGCTTGACGGGAAATATTTAAAAAAAACAGGCAAAACAAATAGAGTTTACAAATGCGAAGATTTCTTGTTTTATTACTCGGAAATACGCTAGAACGCGTCTCCGTCCATCTAAGATACCTGGAGCTTCCGGGGCCTGGGTGGCCCCTGGACCTCCGCCTATTTGTGCTGTGATAGTGGCACCTATTGCTTCCGCCGTGCCTGTGATATAAACAGTACTTGTCAACAGTAAAAACTCAAATGAATCCATTACACAAAAAAAAAAGTCGTATGACATAAAAAGGCATAACTTAATCCATGAAAAGCTATAGCATGGGTGGTAGTCATCCAGTTCAACGGGCACACAGCCATATACATCATTCCAACTACACGTTTTACAAAGGTCAATATAGCTCCTGCGCGTTTGCTGTTGTTATTTTCACAGTTCACCATAATACATTATTGTATTTGAATTCACCTTCTCAACTACGCTCATAAACAGCTTGTGTGCAAGTGACACAAGCTGTTCATGAGCGTACTTATCAACTGCCAAACTACTAATTTCTCCGGGAATTTTTCAGGTCAGGGCTGATATTATGGCCTTCATGTAAGCCGCGAAGTTGGAACAGTCAGCGTGCTGGGTATGTAATCTTTGGGCTCTGCGTTCGACGATCTGGGAGGACAATGGCTGTCGGATTAGTTATCGGACAAATCAGTTATTGGACACACATATCGATCACAAGACAATACGATGTCAGAACAAAGGTGGGGAAGGGGGAGAGCACAGTGACTTGGGCAGCAGGGGGTGTCTTCGTCAATCTACTAGATCTCCATCTAAATTAGACGAAGATCTAGTATAGGAGGGATATGTAGATCGATATAGGTCGTATAGAAAGCATTTTTATGACATCCAATGTCATTGTGGTGTATGAGAAGGTGGGGAACAATTATATTCTTGAAAAAAAAATATATATATATAATGAAAGCTCGTGTGAAACACGGGAGAAGAGCATTTCCCCGAATACATGTGTAACACATAAATTGTTACTCACAGGGTTTAGATCTCCCTAAAATGGGCACATCCTCTATTAGGTGTGGCATTTTTTTTAAGAATGGGACAGACAGTGGGGCATATACCCGTGGAGGATGAGCAATCGAAAATCATCCCTGGTAGTAGCGCCTCTGAGAAGGGATTTCTTTACTAATGGGCGAAACCCAGTGTGAGGCAGTACAAAACTTAATTTTGTGTTTCGCGGACCCGCCCACATTGAAAGATAGTGCCACGGCACTGTAGCTCATCTGGATGTAACTGGAGAAATCAGCTGTAAGAAATTTTTACTAAAAAACTGCAATATAGATGAGTTCCTAACTTGTGTTGTCTGCCCTGAACACTAAATGATCCATGCAGTAATTTCCTGAGATTTCGTGATAACAAAGTTTCATGGGAAATTCAAGATGCGGCCATATTGGATTTTCGAAATGGACCAAAAAAGTTATCTTGCACAGCTGGACCACAAGGGGAACCTGTGTACCCAATTTGACAAAGATCCACGCAGTAGTTTCCTGAGAATTCATGATAACAAAATTTCATGGGGAAATCCAAGATGGCCACCTGGTGGCCATACTGGATTTTCGAATCGGACCAGAAAAGGTATCTTGCACAATTAGACCCCAAGGGGAACCTGTGTATCAAATTTGAGAAAGATCAATGCAGTAGCTCCTGAGAAATCGCGATAACAAAGTTTCATGGGGAAATCCAAGATGGCTGCCTGGTGGCCATATTGGATTTTTGAAACAGGTCACAAAAGGTATCTTGTACAACTAGACCCCAAGGGGAATTTGAGAAAGATCCATGCAGCACTTTCTGAGAAATCACGATAACAAAATTTCATAGGGAAATACAAGATGGCCGCCTTGTGGCCATTGGATTTTCGAATTGAAGCAGGAAAGGTATCTTGCACAACTAGACCCGAAGGGGAACCTGTGTACCAAAATTGAGAAAGATCAATGCAGTAATTCCTGAGAAATCGCGATAAAGTTTCACGGGGAAATCCAAGACGGCTACCTGGTGGCCATATTGGATGTTCGAAACAGATCACAAAAGGTATCTTGTACAACTAGACCCCAAGGGGAACCAGTGTACCAAATTTGAGAAGGATACATGCAGTACTTCCTGAGAAATCACGATAACAATGTTTCATAGGGAAATCCAAGATGGCTGCCTGGTGGCCATATTGGATTTCAAATCGAAGCAGAAAAGGTATCTTGCACAACTAAACCCCAAAGGGAACCTGTGTACCAAATTTGAGAATGATCCATGCATTGGTTCCTGAGAAATCACGATAACTGTTAAACAATGTTTCATCGGGAAATCCAAGATGGCTGTCTGGTGGCCATATTGGATTTTTGAATCCGACCACAAAAGCTATCTCGCACAACTAGACCCCAAGTGGAACCTGTGTACCAAATTTGAGAAAGATCTATGCAGTAATTCCTGAGAAATCGCAATAACAAAGTTTCATGGGGAAATCCAAGATGGCCGCCTGGTGGCCATATTGGATATTCAAATTGGACTAAAGTACACATGTTGAACTTGTACAACTAGACCCAAAGGGGAACCAGTGTACCAAATTTGAGAAAGATCCATGAAGTAGTTACCGAAAAATAATGATGACAAGATTTCACTGGCAAATTCAAGATGGCCGCCATGGCAGCCATATTTAAAATCGTATCAACACCGCATGAACAAATTCTGGTGTACTCATTGGAAGGAACATGCATGCCAAGTTTCAGCTTAATCGGCCAAGCGGTTTCGGAGAAGAAGATGTTTACGGACGACGGACGATGGACGATGGACGACTGACGACGGACGACGGCCCAGATGAGCTAAAAATTGAATATCAGAATAAAAATAAAATTTCAAATTGCCCCTTTTATTTCTCTACGGAAGTTGGAACATTAAGATTTCAACCTTTTTTTCATTCCTGATTGTATGAAATAAGCTGTTGTATTCTATCTGAAACAATGCTGGCAAATAAAAATGACAGACAACTGGAAGTCAGCGAACTGTTGTTGTAAAATGCTGCTAATAGTGAGTGAATAGAATTTAATGTCACTTTCAACCATAGTTCAGCTATATTGCGACGAACCAACTAAGCACCATCCAGCCAAGTGAAGTTGCGTTCCTGTTACTTCAAAGAAGACATCTTTAAAGCAGCATGGAAGCAGATAACCCCCATCCACCCTACAAAACACGAGGATAGCACACAAGACATGGTGCAATAAAGACAAGTGATATTACATTGCTAAACATCACATTATGAAAGTCCTATTCTTCTCAGCAAAATGCATTGAAACAATGCTGCTAATAGTACTTAGGCAACGACGACATTCAACATAAATCGGGAACCTTCACTAGCTGTGTGATCTATCACTGTGTCATGGTACCCATATTCTGACAGTGACGTGGTATGTCAGAGCTTGGAAATGGTGGATGTTTCACCAGTTCAGCCGATATGTCATGTTTTAAGTTACTATTGGAGCATGAGGCTGTTGCAACACACGCGAACAACCACAATGTTGATGATAAGAACGTTAAGATTTTAAGTGTTTGTTGACAGTTAAAAGTATGTGACTTAACATACAGTTTTTGAAGTCAGACATATTCATGCAATCCGGGTCGATCATCAGTTGCATATGTGGTATTAATTTAGAAAGCCAAGCTATAGTTCATGTTATATCATGATGTGAAATATATAACCTTGAAAAAATATGTTTAGTCAACTGAGATAGGCTTCTAGTCAGTCACCAATTGCACATGTATTATGAATTTGGAGAGCCTGTCTTAACTTCTTTAAAAATTACTGCTAATGTTACATTTAACCTTGATAAAACAGGTGAAGTCATTTTCATAAGGCTTCTGATCCATCACTATCTGCATATATGTGGTATGACCAGAAAGATGAACAGACAGACAGAAAGAGACCCAGATGACATGGACAATTCAGTTCCATTTGATGCATCATTTAATATCTTCAAAGTCTAAATATTCTGTCAAAATGCACCAGAACAAACCATTTTACTTAATTTATATATAAAAATTTCCCAGGTGAGATGTGCCATATAGCAGCAATGTAAAAGTTCCACTTAAAAAATCTTTCCAATTTTTCAGTCTAAAAAATAGTTAACAGTTGTATAACTATGCTGTCAAAATGCAATGGTACATGTGCCATTTCATCTCTCAAGTTTCAAGCAAATTCTGGAGATCTGCACATAAACAAAAAACAAATGAGCATTAACGAAGTGATAATTTGTGATTTTACTCCAGAATGGCCAGAATGCTTCTCCAGACATCTGGAAGCCAAGGGCTTCAAAGTCACTGGAGACTAAACAAGCGTTATTGGGATAACCATACCACCGTTCAAACAGGATCAGATTATTATTATCAGTATTGGAGAGAGAAGTAGCAGTGATTCTGTTTACTTTGTTGACACAAGCACTAGTCCCCTTATGTTAAGTGCATTATGCAATAAGTCAACCACTTCAGATTAATCACTTGAATGCATAACATGTACAGGCATACCCTATGTAGGCCTAGCTGATAGTGCAGGCTTGCAATTTAAAGGAGAATATCGGTGTTACAAAATGTCATGATTTCAAGCTGTCTTAAATCCTTGCAATTCTTCATACAGTATCACACTTGACTGATGGCAGATTATTTTCTCTGGCCGCATTTTAGCATCTTTGTATATAAGCAGGGTCTGATTTAACCTAGACTTATTTATATTTAGCTGTAAAACCCCCCACTGCCGCATATATGCTAGTGCTTGCTAGCAGCACCAATGTCCTTTCAATCCATTTATAAACTATAATGCTAATTAAATTATGAATTGTAAAAAAGAATGCATCAAATATAAATAAAGCATTATGTTGATGGGTCACGAAATCCATATGGGAGATCAATTCTTTAAAATCATTTGTCTAACAAGATCAGAATAATAAACTTCATGAAGAGTCAATAAATTGTGCTGTATAAGTCTACTGTCTGTAGTGCCACCCAATGAAGAACAAATATCACGAAGCTACATGATGAAGCAAAATCCCCAAATCTGGCCTGGGAATGTAGATATTGGACTAAGTCCTGAGACTTTCAAGTATTAAATAAAATGGCCATTTGGCTTACAAGGGATGTGAATTATAACATTGGGAATGTTATATTCATGTTAGGCAAATTAGAATTACTTTTTCCTGATCAAAGAAGTAAATTTCCATTTTTGTGAAAAAAAATCTTATTTTGCGATGCAAAAACATGCCTCCATGATTTCGCCAACACCACCAGAATCGTGTCAGTCCTTTGCCTGTCTTGCAAGATCATTATACCCAAATTTCACGGAAATCAAACAAGTTGTTTAGAAGATATCATGTTACACATGTTTACCTGAATTCAAGTCTATAGTGCCACCTAGTGATGACCAAATACCACGAAAATCAAGCAGGTGAAATCTAAAGCCCTAGGGAGAAGGCACATTAGAGTTCAATGAAAAAAAAACTAGAGGTTCCGCTTTGACCCTTGAGTTGCCGCTCTGGCATGAAGCCTATGCTGGTTGTTTTTTTAACAAAAACATACGTCTCCCCCATCCTCCCACCCTGTCTTGAATGGGCACATTATTTAAGGGAAAGTGCTATAAAATGAATGCAATAAGTATCTTAAACAAAGCTGCGTATCTAAAAATATTAATTACAAAGAAGCGATACAAGTAGATGAACGGATGGACAGACACCGGACACGGATGCATGCAAGTGAGGGGGCTATCCCACTGAAGCTTCCATCCAAGTGGGGTGAAATTCCGTCCAGTAGTTCTCAAGATATCTTGCAGACAAGGCCTGTATATACATGTACAAGTAGATGGACGGACGGACGGACACCGGACATGGATGAATGCACGCACATACACCAAAACCTAATCAAATGAGGGGGCTATCCCAGTGAAGCTTCTATCCAAGTTTGGTGAAATTCCATCCAGTAGTTCTCCAGGTATCTTGCAGACAAGCCCTGTATATACATGTACAAGTAGATGGACGGACGGACGGACGGATACCGAACACGGATGAACGCATGCACACACACCAAAACCTAATCAAATGAGGGGGCTATCCCAATGAAGCTTTCATCCAAGTTTGGTGAAATTCTGTCCAGTAGTTCTCCACATATCTTGCAGACAAGCCCTGTATATACATGTACAAGTAGATGGACGGACGGACGGACACCGGACACGGATGAATGAACCCACATACACCAAAACCTAATCAAATGAGGGAGCTATCCCAATGAAGCTTCCATCCAAGTTTGGTGAAATTCCATCCAGTAGTTCTCCAGATATCTTGCAGACAAGCCCTGTATATACATGTGCAAGTAGATGGACGGACGGACGGACACCGGACACGGATGAATGCACGCACATACACCAAAACTTAATCAAATGAGGGGGCTATCCCAATGAAGCTTCCATACAAGTTTGGTGAAATTCCATCCAGTAGTTCTCCCGATATCTTGCAGGCAAGCCCTGTATATACATGTACAAGTAGATGGACGGACGGACGGACACCGGACACGGATGAATGCACGCACATACACCAAAACCTAATCAAATGAGGGGGCTATCCCAATGAAGCTTCCATCCAAATTTGGTGAAATTCTGTCCAGTAGTTCTCCAGATATCTTGCAGACAAGCCCTGTATATACATGTACAAGTAGATGGAAGGACAGACGGACACCGGACATGGATGAATGCAGACACACAAACCAAAACCTAATCAAATGA
The DNA here is from genome assembly GCA_036873755.1 of Hanleya hanleyi. Classification (NCBI taxonomy): domain Eukaryota; kingdom Metazoa; phylum Mollusca; class Polyplacophora; order Lepidopleurida; family Hanleyidae; genus Hanleya; species Hanleya hanleyi. Next base: position 220 of record JAVTVY010018702.1, on the reverse strand, counting down.
GGGGGCTATCCCACTGAAGCTTCCATCCAAGTGGGGTGAAATTCTGTCCAGTAGTTCTCAAGATATCTTGCAGACAAGGCCTGTATATACATGTACAAGTAGATGGACGGACGGACAGACACCGGACACGGATGAATGCACGCACATACACCAAAACCTAATCAAATGAGGGGCTATCCCAATGAAGCTTCCATCCAAGTTTGGTGAAATTCCATCCAGT
>JAVTVY010018700.1:0-76201 GCA_036873755.1 Hanleya hanleyi | reverse complement strand
AGATTCTTGGTATGTCCTTTAGAATAGGTTAACCAGAGGACTATTCTGTGAAGTCATGTGACGCAGTCAGTATGTCGGCACCTCTTCCCACTTTCCTTATATGTGTTGTAATTAAGTCTATAATTAGATCAATCGCTGCTTTCCTTTCTTGCAGAATGCCTTTGTGATCATCAACGGGGTGGATCCAAGCATGTTGAACCAGCAACATGCAAACCTGATAAAAAAAAATATGTGGAAGGCACAATATTGCGTTGTAGGAAGAAACCGCCGTCACATCGCACAACTTCCCAGGCTGCAACAGGCCCAGCATCAATCAACCATGGGGGCAGTATGACATCTGTGGAAGATGGTATAATTTCAAATGTGCAGAGATCAGAAATTTTGGAGACCTTATGTGCTGTACACTGACATGTTTTCTGACATATAATTTCCACTTTTGGGAAGCTGCTGGAGTTACATGACATAGTCATAGTGAATAGTGAGTGGCCGTTTGAATATAATGTGATTTCCATCTACATAGTGTTCAAATGAACACGCACAATCAAAGCGTGAATGAGATACATTCTGTGGAAACGATTTGGAGATGTGTTATTATTAGTTTTATTCACGCTCACATAAAGTTGTTGCTGTCATACGAAATAGGTTTTTCGATAATTGACGCGGTAGTTCTTTTATGGAAGACGGCTGAATATTGAATGTCTGATTTGACGCTTGCCACCAATAATGTCCCGTGTATAACGGGTAATCCATATCCACACAACACAACACAACACCGAGTATAATAAACATCGATTGTTGGCTAAATCTTCTTTCAAATTTCCAAAAAGGGAATGAGAATCCCGTAATTAAATGGAGCAATCAAGTACTGTATAAGTGAATGATATCCCATGACGCGAAAAAGTATCTATGAAATTCCATCGGCCAGGCAAATATAAATTGTAAACGTAGTTCCAGAAGCACGCCACTTAGAATAATATGTTCTTTGCATAACTTTTCAATCTTCCATCGCAATATAGCCGATATATGTATGAACGCGACGTTAAATTTAATTCTCTTAAATTTCTATGTACATAAATATTCAAAGAGAGAGAGAGAGAGAATTAGGGTTTAACGTCGCATTCAGCAATATTTCAACTATATAGCGACGATCAAACAAAATTCTAAGTAATCAATTCAAAAATTCGGTAAACTAATGCATTAAAACAGGTACAAACATTAAAATTTGTACAACAAACCAATCTCTCTCAAATAACCTAAAATACAATCTTCTTTCACTCTGCTAAAAGATCTTCCAGCGTATCTGCTCGATAAAAAGTATCTCTTACAGTTTTAAAATCTATGCAGTCCAGGAGAATATGTTTCACCGCCAGATCTTCATGGCAAGGTATACACCTTGGAATCGGCTCCTGTTTTAGTAAATATTCATGAGTTAATCGTGTGTGACGATCCTACATCGTCTAATCATGGCCTGGTCGAAGCGTTTATGACTGTTCAGGTATAACCAACCGTTTTTTTGAACTCGTGAAGTTTGTTATTATCCATAGTATCACTGCTTGATTAGAGCAGCCTTTACCGCGATGACAGGTCACAGAATCGCTTATGGGAACAACAGAATCCTTCTCATCTAAAGCTGTAGCTAGTCTGTCAACTGGTGTTGCCTTTGATATCCACGTGACTAGGCACCCAACAAAACACAATATCTATCTGCTGATCAAATCTGGTGTCATATAATTGTAGAATTTCCAAGATGGTGGGATGAGTGGAATTTCCATTTTTAATTGCTTTAAGGCATGACAGTGAATCTGAGAATATGACATATTTTTTCCTTCTAGTGGATCCAATACCTTCTAAAGCAGATAATATAGTTTTTGCTCCTGCAGTAAATATGGAACTTTGACCTGGCAGTCGATACGTTTTAGTTTTGGGACTAAAGATAGTAGCACATGCTACTCTCTCACCATCTTTAGAACCATCTGTATAAATAGCCTGATGTGAACTGTATTTCTCTCTCAGTAGACCGAATTCCTGAGTATACACGAGCTGGCTCGTGTCTGCCTTTTTATATTTAGTCAGTGAAATATCTACTTTTGGTGTGGCTAACTGCCATGGTGGAGTTGGCAAGAGCTCGTTAGGTAAAATCTGACTAACTTTAATACCAGCTGCTACAACGTGTGGTTTCATACGGATTCCAAGAGGTGGAATAATCAAGGGTTTTAGCGAATATAAATCTGCGTACTCAGGGTTGAAAACACAGTTATATGCAGGATTTGAGTGGCTCGAACGCAGTTTTGTGATATATTGCAGCGATAATTCATAAATATTCAAGAACAATTTCTTGTAGCACGTTATTTGTCCTTGTCATTTAAAGTTGGCTGTTGGCTGGATGTTGAGAACCAAGGGAGGAGAGAAACTTGGGTGTGCACTAACAGAGAGAGAATTAAGGTCTAATGTCGCGTTCAGCAATAACAGAGAGAGAATTAAGGTTTAATGTCTCGTTCAGCAATATTTCAGGTATATCGCGATGATCAAACAAAATTCTAAGTGTTCTAATAAAACCAATTCAACAACCTAGCAATCCAGACGTAATCAACACAACACACCAAAAGACATGCACATACATCAAAACTTATACAACAAACCGATTTCTTTCAAAGATCGTAAGAATTTGTTGATCAAATCTAGTCATATAATATTCATCAAGTTAATAATTTAGTAATACAACACATTAAAACACACACACAACGTAAAATGCATTATGAAATTAGTCTTATCGAATTCTAGCTCAACGTGTCTAATTTGGTATTTTTTCTTCGTTTTCATATTGATTTAGTTCCTGTTTCCCTGGCCATTCTATATTCGACAGTTGGTCCTAACCATACAGAAGATGGAGTTAGTGACATCGTCGTCCTATATGATTTTTGCTCAGTATAGTACGGGTGATTACAACCACCAACAGAGAGAGAGAGAGAGAGAGAATTAAGGATTAACGTCGCGTTCAACAATATTTCAGCTATATAGCGACAATCAAACAAAATTCCAAACATTTCAACAAAATCAAGACAATAACAAGGAGATAAAAAGAATCTCTCACAATCTAAAAATCTATACAGTCGATCAGAATAAGCTTCACTGAGTTCTTCGTGGCATGGCGTACACCTTGGGACTGGTTCCCTTTTATGATCAGAGTGTTTTGTGTCTGTAGTAAGATCCAACACTGCTCCCATTTCTTACAGAATGCCTTTGCGATCATCAACGGGGTGAATACATGTTGCACCAGGAACATGCAAACCAGATGAAAAAATTGTCCAATGCGCATTATTCAGACAGTATGTATTTTTCAGTTTCTGCGGTTCTCTGATTTTAGTCAAAATGGCAGGCAATATTGATTGGATATCGATTGAGTGTAATGTGAAGAAACCGCTAGAAAACACTTATCAACGGCGTGGGGCCAAGTATGTTGACCTAAGAACATGCAAACCCGATGAAAAAATATGTTGAATGCGCCTTATGCAGTCAGTATGTATTTTTCTGTTTCTGCGGTTCTGTGATTCCAGTCAAAATGGCAGCCAATAGTGATTGGATATCGATTGCGTGTAATGTGAAGAGACTCGGAGAACACTGGGGCCCCAGAGCGGGGGTTCGGCAGTCATATTTGGAGGGGGCCAAATGTGACCGTAACCAATACGGATTAATGCGGGTTCACATTGTACAAAAAAAAACGTCATCACAGTGCACAACGCGCGATTTCCCAGGCTGCAACAGGCCCGGCATCAATCGACAGTGGTGCAGTGTGGCATCTGTGGAACATGATGTCATTTCAAATGTGCAGAGATCAGACATTTTGGAGACATTATGTGCTGTATGCACTACAATGTATACATACCCCGCCCTTTCCCCACGAAGTCCACAGCATTTCAACACGCGACATTTCTGCACGAGAGAGAGAGAGTGAATTAAGGTTTAACATCGCGTTCAGCAATATTGCTATTTTGCGACGATCAATCAATATTCTAGGTATTCCAACAAAAACAAGTCAATAAACCAGCAACCCAGACGTAATCAACACAACACAACAAAAATTTGTACATATCTAAGTACTCAAGCCAATAACTTGGTAATCCAGCACATTAAAACTTATGCAACAAACCGATCTCTCTCAAATAACCCAAGATAGTCCTCCCTAACCCGACTAAAAATATCTTCCAAAAGTAGTCGCTCGATAAAAAGAATCTCTTCAATCAGAAAATCTATGCAGTCGACGAAGTCCACAACATTTCAACACGCGACATTTCTGCATGTGAAAGAGTGAAATAATTACTTCAACAAAAGCAAGGCAATAACCCAGCAAAACACAACACACCAAAAACATGTACATACATTTAAACTTCATCAACAAACCGATTTCTTTCAAATAACCTAAAATACAGTCTCTATTTACCAGACTAAACAGATCTAAAGTAGCTGCTCGTTACAAAGACTCTTACAATCTTAAAATTTATTCAGCTGCATGCGACCTTTACGTAAGCGACAAAACTAGCCAACTACCCAGCAATCCCGAAGTAATGAACACAACGCACCAAAAGACATGCACATACATTGAAATTTACGCGACATTTCTGCATGCGAGTGTGTTCAGCAATATTGCTATATAGCGGCGAAGATTATTTCAACAAGAACAAGGCAACGACCCAGCAATCCGAAAATAATCAACAAAACACACCAAAAACATGTACACACACTAAGACCTGCTAAAACTTCTACAACAAACCGATTGCTCTCAAATAACCTAAAATACAATCTTCATTTACTAGACTAAACAGATCCAAATTAGCTGCTTGATAAAAAGACTCGCTTTCAATCTTTAAATTCATACAGCTGCATGCGAACTTTCCGTAAGCGACAAAACTAAATTGTTTTTTGTTGGTATCCAGTTTCGAAGATTTGTTAGGAAATTCCATATCAGTTGGAATGTAGGAGAGAATTAGAGTTTGAAGTCGCGTTCAGCAATATTTCACTTATATTGTGACGATCAAACAAAATTCTAAGTATTCAAGCTGATAACTCAGTAATTCAACACATTAAAAGATACACACAACGTAAAATGCATATATGTAATTGTCTTATCGAATTCTAGCTCAGCTTGTCTATAATTTGGCCTTTTTGCTTCGTTGTCATATTGGTTTAGTGTGTATTTCCTTTACTATTCCATATTTGACAGTTGTTCTTAACCATGCAGAAGGCGGAGTTGGTGACATCACCGTCCTATGACCGGCTCAGTCCAGCGCCAACCGGAATCCTAAAATCACCAACAGGGAGAGAGAGAAAGAGAGAGCATTAAGTATTAACATCGCGTTTCAGCTATACAGCGGCAATCAAACAAAATTCTAATTTTTTCAATAAAAGCAAGACAACAATCCAGCAATCCAGAATAATCAAAAGAACACCTATTTCTCTCGAATGAACTAAAATAGTCTTCTTTTATCCGACTAAAAAGATCTTCTAAAGTAGCTGCTCGATCAAAAGAATCCCTTAGAATCTTTAAATATGTACAGTCGATCAGAAGATGTTTCACTGAGTTCTTTGCGGCATCGAATACACGTTGGGACTGGTTCCCTTTTCTGATCAGAGCGTTTTGTTTGTATAATTAGATCCTTCGCTGCTTCCCTTTCTTGCAGAATGCCTTTGCGATCATCAACGCGGTGGATCCAAGCATGTTGAACCAAGAACAATATTTCGACTATATAGCCTCAATCAAACAAAGTTCTAAGTATTTCAACAAAAAACAAGGCAATAACAAGGAGATAAAAACAATCTCCCACAATCTAAAAATCTATACAGTCGATCAGAATGTTTCACTGCGACTTTTTCGTGGCATTGAATACACCGTGGGCTGGTTCCCTTTTTTGATCACATCGAGTCTATAATTAGATCCATCGTTGCTTCCTTTTCTTGCAGAATGCCTTTGCGATCAACGGGGTGAATCCAAGCATGCTGAACCAAGAACATGTAAACCTGATGAAAAAATATGTTGAAAGCGCATTATTGCGTTGGAGGAAGAAATCGCCATCACAGCGCAGTACTTCCCAGGCTGCACCAGGTCCGTCATCAATCAACCGTGGGTGTAGTGTGACTTCTGTGGAAGGTGTCATTTCAAATGTGCAGAGATCAGATATTTTGGAGACATGTACTGTGCACTAACATGTATACCTATCCCCCCCGCCCCCTTTCCCACGGAGTCCACAACATTTCAACACGCGACATTTCTGCATGCGACAAAGAGAGTGAAATATGGGTTAACGTCGGATTCAGCAAAATTGCTATGTAGCGACGATCGAACAAAATTCTATGTATTCCAGCAAAAACGAGTCAATATCCCAGCAATCCCGAAGTAATGAACACGACGCACCAAAACACATACATTAAAACTTATGCGACATTTCTGCATGCGAGAGAGAGTGAATTAAGGTTTAACGTCGCGTTAAGAAATATTGCTGTATAGCGACGATAAGTATTTCAAGAAAAACAAAGCAATCCAGAAGTAATCAACGCAACACACCAAAAACATGTACATACATTAAAACTTTTACAACAAACCGATTTCTCTCAAATAACCTAAAATCATCTTCATTTACCCGACTGAACAGATCCAAAGTATAGCTGCTTGATAAAAAGACTCGCTTTCAACCTTTAAATATATACAGCTGCATGTGAACTTTCCGTGAGCGACAAAACTAAATTTATCAGATAACCATTGTTGGTATTAACTCAGTTTTGAAGATCTGTTAGCAAATTCCATATCAATTGAAATGTAGGATAGAGAGAGAAAGAGAAAGAGAGAATTAAGGTTTGACGTCGCGTTCAGCAACATTTCAGTTATAGAGAGACGATCAGGCAAAATTCTAAGTATTCAAGTTAATAAAATAGTTATCCAACACATTAAAACTTACGCACAGCGTAAAATGCATGTATGTATTTGTCATATCGAATTCTATCTCAACTTATCTAATTTGGTCATTTTACTTCGTCATATATTGATTTAGTTTCTATTTCCTTGAATATTCTATATTCGACAGTTGATCCTAACCATACAGAAGGCGAAGTTAGTGACATCGTTGTCCCATATGATTTGCTCAGTACACTCTTACCCAAGAAGGTGTAAATTACACCTCTACGGGGTGTAAATGGCTTGTCCCAGGGCTAACACCCTTTTGGGTATGAATTAACACCCTCTCCAAAAGGTGTAAATTTACACCTTCTCGAAAAGGTTTTAAGTTACACCTTTTTTGCTCACATTACACCTTCCATGGGTGTTCATTCACACCTTCTGAATAAAATTTGCACCTCCAAGACAAATTTATGAGCATATTTAGGTTGGGAACCAGCATCCCATGGGTGTTTATTTACACCTTTTGACCACAACTAAACCTTTCAGTGGTGTTAATTTACACCTTTTCAACAGAATTACACCTTCTTTGGGTGTTAATTCACACCATTTGGGCAAATTTGAATCATCTAGGGGTGCTAAAATACACCTTATTAGTAAGAATTACACCTTTCATTGGTGTTTATTTACACCCTTTGGCCAAAACTAAACCTTCTAGAGGTTCTAAAATACACCTTCTGGAGACGATTCCATCTTCCAGGGGTGTTAAAACACAACCATTTCGTGAGAATTACACCTTCAAAAGCTGTTAATTTGCACCTTTTTAGTGAGAATTAGTGGTGTTCGTACCATCCAGTAATGGCTCTTGTTTGAGGCACGCAATAAGAACATTAACACAAAATATATGTAATATGATATATTTTATTAGGGAAATCACAAAAAGCACATTTACATTGGTCATTTCATGTTAGCCCTCGCTGATATCATAGTTCACTCTCAATCCCTGGAAGCACAAAGTTCAAACGATTAAAACTACAAGCATCTCAACCCAACCTAACTTGAGCACGTTATGTTCATGTCACTTATGCCTCCAACTTTCACCAGCTCTCATGGAATACTTTTGTACATAACCTTCTGGGGTGCCTCAGCCTCAAAAACTCTCAGAGAGAGTAGGGTAAAACAGGTAACAAAAATGGCCATCAATAATTCCCCGCCTTTGAGCTGTGGAAAGGTCTGTTTGCTTTGCTTTTCGAGTGTCCAGGTGGCGTCTGTATCAAAGGCTGGCAGAGCAAAGTCCAATGGCCCGGCCGAGGGTAGGTGTTCTGCTGCTAGGTCCAGTCCTACAACCAGTAAGAACCACAGCTGATAAATTCCACAATGTAAATGTTACTCATCACTTTATGCATTAAAGTTCCATTTTTGTTAAATGGAAATATACACAGAAACAAATTGTAAATATATGTTTTGAAATATCAATCCCAACACAGTAGTCGAACCTGGGCACCCTCATTACCGACCGTTACAGACCGGTACCATAAACATACAGACCGATACCTAAGTATAATTGATTACGACTTTCAGAATACATAATTGGTACTTTGTGGGATTTTCTCATAAAAAACGATCGTTTATAGCGCAAAACGGTATCGCATTTAGCTGCGCCCGTTACGTTAGGAAGCGCGTCACACGGCCGAATCGCACGGTCAATTCGGCCGCCAGACTCGCCTGGCGCCCCGACCTGCAGCTTCAAATTCTCCTGATTTATATTACACATACTTGATATTATAGGAGCATATTGGGCACAAATAAAGTTGAATGAAACAAGTGTTTCAGGTTTATTCGAGTTATTTCAGTAAAATAACAACACGTCAACCCCCATCCGGAGTCCAACGTATCAATTCACAATGTTCATTGTTTTGATTTCTTTAACATTTCTTTCAAATTCTTCCCCCTTCTGTATGCAATTACTGGGTTTTCCCAGACTTTCGTTGTGTGTGATTCGAAAGATTTGATAAAATGTCAATATTTCAACAGGATTTTCCTTATATATTTCATCGCTGGATGGTAGGTGGGAATGAAACGGATGGATCTTTTCTTCAGGTTTTTAACTTTCTTTATTTCTTACTGTTACTGCCCGAACTGTGAAGTAGAAATATGCCATTCTCCGCCCATAAATATATATTTTTATTGCCTTCTGTCACTTCATGTACCGTAATTTGTCATTTCGTGTCTGATAAATTTCATACAATATTGGGTCATATTAATAATAATATTAATATTTTAATAATATTAATTATATTAATATTAATAATGGTATCACTGCTGCTCATGAAAAGCGAGCTCTTTGTTCCAATTCGTGGAATCTGTCGCAGTAACTACTGCTCTTGCATAAACACACCGGCCGAAACGGTCCGCTGGGGGTACATGGAAGGTGCTAGACGACCCAGGTGGGCGAATCGGCTGTGTGCCGCTCCCCGTAGGGCCTAGCAGGAAGCTGATTGCCACACCGTTTTACGCTTTCAACAGCTGTTTTCACAAGAAAATACCACAAATTACCAATTATGTCTTCTAGAGGCCGTAATCTATTATATATAGGTATCGGTCTGTCCTTTATAATTATCGGTCTGTATCGGTCTCTTATTCAGTGCCACCCGTCGAACCCAGCTCATGTAACTGAATCAAAATTTACTTTCTTTGGAAAAGAAACAAAACTACGGTAATCAGACTGTAAGAAAGTTGACTTACACAGTTGATCGTTCAAGTTGGGAATGCATTTCCACGGTGTCACTTGGACCAGTGCCTGTGCTCTCCTGAAATGGGGAAAAATATTGATTTTTCAACTGCGATTTAAGGACGCACATAAGTAACTGGCTATATCCTGCGTAGTCTGCATAGAAACAGGGTGAATCAAATATACATGTATCCACATATTCATTGAACTGGAACGATTGATCACAGTGTAGCTACAAAACCAGAAGTGAATAATAATTATAAGACTTATTAAAATTAGCAAAGGTTCCGGTCAAATTTCACAATACTAGGTTATTTCATTAGTTCTGCCATAATTAATGATTATATTTTCATGGTCTGTGAATAACAGTGATTCACCACCAAACACTGCTTTGTGGTACGAATACATTGGGTATCATATGGAATATCAAAGACGGGGTAGACATCACAGGAGAACACGAACCGTTGATACCTTATTAGTACGCTCTGGGACATTGTGAAATGCTCAATCTGTTGTCGTATGATGTAATATCTGGATTTCGAACTTTTCCGGTATCTCATCGTGGTGGCGGGAGTTGTTGGAGACCTTTGTGCAGCAGAAGGCAAATACCACTTAGACTGCTGGATGAGGTTTCAGCGAGCTATCGAAAAACTCGAACAAACTCAAACAGTCAGATCTGATGACATTCATCTGGATGAATTGTGTGCAGATATAGTGCATGGACTATCCAAAGGGCATGTATATGACATGTCTCAGGTGCGGCAGCAGTATCAGGACATGTGTCAGACGAGTGGTCAGGCTATTTGCTCAAAGTATTTATCCAGAAGACAAAGTTTCTATGAGGACGTGAAGAGCACCATTGGCCCGATGTGCAGTACAGTTCGTCCACTTGACCGAACGTCATCACTGCTGCTGTACCCCAGCCATCTGAAGAACACGGCCATAGCACACACTTTGGAGAGTGCTGCTGCAGCAGACTCTGACACTTCATCGATCCTATCCGACGATGCTCCCCCCAGATTGGACTTACACGACACACAACTCCAAGAAATCGTGCATACAGCACTGCAACTGCGCGCAGATTTGCGAGATACGCGTGGACATGACGAGGGATGGTGTGGGATCGACAATGACCATGTTTTCGAGATAATCCCCAACAGCCTTCACCTATTTCTGAGTGTTCTTTTCGGAGGGGATGAAGTATTAGAACATGACACTGAGCAGGAAACGCGGGACGACATGCAAACTAGGATATGTAGCATTGCTCAAGATATCATATACACAGCATCTAAGAGCAAAAAGCTGACACCAAAGCACATCGGTTTTGGACTAGCCCTGCACCAGGCTACCCGCTCTGAAAATTTGGTGAACCTCTTCCATGCTGCTGGACACACCATCGGAATCGATACAGTGCGACGAATAGACACAACAATTGCCAATGACATACTACGAAAGTATGAACAGTGTGGCTACGTATACATCCCCACTGGAATTGTTCCCTATGAGCCTGGTCGCATTGTCTTGGCGTCATTCGACAACATTGATGTCCTTGAAGAGACGTTAGATGGAAAGAATACGTTTCACGCAACCCAGTGTGCCTTGTGGCAGAGCGGGCCCGCTCCGCCATCAAATCAAAAATCACATAAGATTGATCGAGCCCGAACACCGGATCCAAAGCTACTCCAGAAGTATCACGAGCTGGACTCTGCGACTGTTATTCCTGGACAACGACCGAAACCTGTTCTTCATGGCGATATAGTTATGGAAGAATGGAAACTAAAAGAGGATGGAGGGGTAGGGTTGTCAAGTCTCCCGAAAAGGGCAGGCTTGGATACTGACCCGGATGTACAACAGCGAGAATCAACACGTTCCATCGTGGTCAGCATTTAATGAGGCTTGCAGTCCAGTAGATCTGCCAGTAACAACGTTGGGCATGATGCCGATCCTTCTTGCTCCTGCTGATGATAACAACACGGTGACAACAGTCCTAAATCGCTTCCAGGAGATTACACATCGTCTTGGTCAGAAGCACACGGTCATTGTCGGAGACCAGCCCCTGTACAGTAGAACAAAAGAGCTGTTATGGGCCAGCCAACCGAGATATGATAACGTCATATTAATGATGGGAGATTTGCACATCCTGTTCAATTTTCTGAAAGCAGTTGGGCAACATCTTGAAAATGGCGTTCTGGAGGACATTTGGATTGAAGCTGGGACATTCGCGCAGTCGACAAAAGCTGTTTTGGAGGGAAAAGCCTACTATCGAGCCGTCCGGGGACATCAATTAGCTTACGAGGCTCTCTGTCGCATCAAGTGGGAAGCTTTTCGTACCTGGGTTGGCGAGCGCTCTTTGCTAGAGCTAGACAAACATGTGTCAAAGTTACAGGATATGTTTGAGAAGAAACGTCCAGGTTTCGATGAAGCCATTTGTGGACATGTACAAGGGCTGATCCAGACCTTGGAGAGTGTAGGCCTACAAGACATGCTGACTAAGTTTGATGTCATGTTCAACAATGACCCAAACTATTCGTACTGGAATACATACATGGAGTTGGTGGAGATCCTGCTGAAGTTCATCAGGGCACTCAGAGAGGCTGACTGGAAACTGTATCTGCATGTACTTGGGAAGATGTTACCATGGTGGAGTGTGTATGACCACATTAACTACGCTAGATGGGCCCCTGTCTACTACGCAGAGATGCTAGCATTGGAGAAGACTGCCCCAGAAGTGTACAACGAGTTCATGTCAGGAAACTTTGTCGTAAAGAAAACAAAAGTGAGGTTCAACCAAGTGCCCGTTGGCCAGGCTACTGAATGGATCAATAAGCTATGCAAGCTATCAAATCGCATCATAACAATGACTGACACAGCACGTGACAGGTTTGGTATCACCTGGGGAGAGAGATCTGTCGTGTCAGACGCTACCAAATCCCTTCTTGGTCTAGATGATGACGTGTCAATATCAACACGAAAAGATGGTCTGCCGTCAAAAATGAGGCGTGACGAAGCAGATGTGAAAGCGCTCGTGGAACAATTCACCAGATTTGGAGTTTTTTCAATGTGCAACGAAAACCGAGAGAGCGCCGATGAAGATGCAGCTGTCAGAAAGTTAATGTCACTGACCACAAATGATGTCGCGACTGTGGAAATTCAGTCAGATCGTCTGACCGCGAAGTCGCGTGGGACGGATCGGGTTGCCGAACACGTGAAAACACGCCTGGGTCAGAAAACTGTGCCATTTTTTGATCCCATAACAAAACAGAACTGAAAAACGTTTGCATGCCTTTACAAGTGTGTAGTGAACACGGTCTCAAATGAGAAGAAGGTCATCAAAGCTGACAGACGTCTCTTACAGCGGCTAGTCAATGTACAGCAAAGTGGACGAGTGGTGGACATGCCAAATATTCTCAAGCACCAACTGGCAAAGACGGACGGCCGGATGAATTCAAATGCGAAATCTGATCTACTTATCATTCTGTGCACAGATAGTCTGGTACAAGCAACACCAGCGTCCCCTCACCGTGCTGACCCGATGATTGGAGCCTGTATTATCGTCGATGGGCATGCTCTAATTCAGAGCTTAGGAAAACCTTCTGGGTATAAGTCATTCGCCGATTACGCAGACGCTTTTGCGCGGTCCATATTTGCCCACTTCAGCCATGGTGCTACCAGAGTAGACGTCATCTTCGACCGATATTTTGGCGAGAAGTCCATCAAAACTCAAACAAGAGTAAAGCGAGGTCAGACGATAAAGAGACCGATCCGCAGGGTTATCAGTGATGCAAGGTTACACTGCTCCAGGTATGGGCTCAGTTCTTATCTCTGTCTGAGAACAAAGCGGATCTTGCTTCATTCCTGTCCAACGATCTGATGAGGCGATGCAATGAAGTGCCTGTTGGCTGCGAGTTGGTAGTGGGTGGCGGATTCGTCTCTCCTGAAAAGGCATCTTCTACAACTAGAGGCATCTTGACCAGTCTAGCCTGTGATCACGAAGAAGCGGATACCCGCATCATTCTCCATGGCATCGAAGCAACCACGACAGGGTATGAGCGAATCATGGTCTTTTGCAGGGATACCGACGTCTTGCTTCTTCTTCTGCATTTCTTCCGAGACGCTCAAGTTTGGATGATCAGTGGAACTGCCCGTGACAGACGCTGCTACCCGGTGCATGAAATATCTGAGAACTTATCACAACCGGTGAAAGACAACTTAATGGGGTTTCACGCACTGACTGGGTCAGACACATCATCTTCCTTCACGGGATTTGGCAAGAAGAGGTGCTGGAAAGTGTTCAGCGATCATCCGCAGCTCTTGAATGGAGTTGGCCGTGACGGCGCACTGCGAGAAGTTGAAGAGTTCGTCTGTCGCCTGTACTCGGCTCCCGACCCAATCGCCGGTGTTGACAAAGCCAGGCACGACATGTTCCGAAAGGGCAAAAAGGAGATGGAAAATCTTCCACCGACGAAGAACGCTCTCCAGTTGCATTATGCAAGGGCGAACTACCAGGCAAATGTGTGGTTGGGAGCAGATAAATGTGCTAATCGACAATCTGCTGGATCGCCATCCTCATCATGGGGGTGGAGAGAAACTGGAGAGGGGCTCGAAGTTGTCTGGATGACTTTGCCTGCTGTGCCAGCGGTCTGCGTCGAGTTAGTTTCCTGTGGCTGCAAACAGAAGTGCAAAACTGCTGCCTGCAAGTGTACCAAATCGCAACAAATATGCATCCCTGCATGTGGGTGTGACGCAGAAGGCTGCTGCAATCCTGCTGGAAGTAGCTGATCTATCGAGCATTCATTGTTGGGGGCTGAGATGAAAACCCGGTGACATTCTTGGACATTAAAAAACCGCATATTCAGAGTTCAGACTGTTCAGTATGAATATTTTGCGTGATATTTTGCGTGAAATTTTGACACCCATGTAACTTTTCGTTATTAAAACATGGTTAGATTGTAATTTTGTTATCAAATTCTGAATCCTGGTCCCCAAAAACATATAATTCAACACCAAGATCAAGCGAATCGAGTGAATAGTCACGAATTATCTCTTCTTCTACTTTCAGTATATGATCATATGGCGGCCATTTTGAATGACGTCACTATACCATCAATCTCAAACCAGGAAAGTGTCGACCACCCAGGTGTTGACCCTGGACATATAACCGTCACATCTGTGTCGTTTGTTTGCTTGTAACAAATAGATGCCATCGAGTCATTTTTTCGGCGTCTTTTCTTGTGTTGGCTGGCTGACTATGTGTTTGTCGCGTGAACCTGACACATAGGTTGTCACTGTCACTGTTGAAGCAGAAAAGACTCACCCGAGTTTAAATCATCTAAGTTGACTTCGCTCTATCAAAATGTTGGGATGTTTTGTCTCACTCACATAACGTATCTATTTACGAAAGATAGCGCGTGTCGGGGGAAACAACTGATATGCACACTATCCAAACTGCACTCGCATATTCTACAGAAACTAACGACAAGATGTTGTTTGTTGTGTTTTATCAATCACAGCGAGCACATATAACAGTGTGAAAGGAATCCGAGACCAATCTTTCCCATTCGCATGTGTTCAGTAGGAAAACAAGTTTTTGCCGGGTTAAAGGTAGCGAGCGATTTAAGATTCTTATTAGATTACCTTTCCTTTTACACCGGATTTACATAGTAATATGAATTTAAATGGTAGAATAATGTGTTACAAAACGATTCACAGGTAGGTGTGTCAGTTTATGTACATGGGCTATTAGATTATATACACAGGGTATAATTTCTGACAAAGACTTATTGTGAACTAAATAAATATTTATCTGTATATCTACTTGAAATTGCCGAAAAGGTACTCGTGGTGTACGATAATAAAATCAACGGACGATTGGCATGCCATGCACTGTAATTAGAAAAAAGATTTTTGGAAATTAAGCCATCACTCTGTCTATAAACAGGAAAAAAATCTAGCAGGTGTCAGAAACGACATCCAGTATTCAGCCGTCATCCATAACAGAATGTCCGCGTCAGCAATCGGAAGATTATTCTGTATGACAGTTAGAATCAATTCCACATAGGTATCATATAAAACTAATCAAAACACACAGGCACTTATGCTTATCAATGTCCAGTTGATTCACTGAAAGTACACACCGATATACTTGAACCTATTTTTGAATATTTTTCGATGATTGCACCAATAAAATACATACATGTACGCCTATTGATTACGGAATTTTCGCAGGCGCTTTAATCAAAGTTTAGGAAATATTCATGGCAATGTTATGAAGTATTTCATTGGTACAGTATATGAGTGAAATACCCGATAAAAGTTTTACTGTATATTATTGGACACAATTTAATTGTATATGTCAGTCCCCATGTGAGAAGATTACATCATTAGAAGTTGATGGCTCAGCTTTCAAACAGTTCGGCGCGAGCGACTTGTCATGACTCTCTGTAATTGATAAAGGTACCCGGTTTCTCCCGTTAACCCTATCTGGCCTGGGTTTTTTGAGACATGTCCAGGCCTAGAGGTGTCGAAATGCCCCCCCCCCCCAATTATTTTTCTCACCCCTTGAGCTAGTATCTTACCAATAAATACGATCTTAAATCATCAAGTTTCGTTAACTTGAACAAGTTCGCTTAACTTGCGACTTGTCATGATTGTCTGGGCTTAAGTCATCTAAGTATACTTCGCTCTATCAAAATGTTAAGATGTTTTGTCTCACTCATATAACGTATCTATTTCCGAAAGATCGCGCCACACTATGCCCTTGGGTCAAGTTCTGCCAGAAAAATGTAAAAAAAAATCCAAGATGGCCGCTCCGGTGACGTCACAGTGACGTTCTTGTCAAAAACGACATTTTTGGTCGTTTTTCCGGTCAGTTTTTCTGATTTTTTTATTTATGCAATTTCACCGGAAAAACTGCACGATAAATTAGTAAATATTAATGTAATGTGAAATAATACAGTTTTTGTCCACTTTTCATCGCGGGAAAAGCAGGAATTTTGAAGAAATATGACGAAAACATAACTTTTCTGGTACCTCACGTGGCCGCTATCTTAAATTTACTCATGATCTTCTGCGCGATGGTTACGCAATTAGGCTCGAGCTGACCCCAATATGATAGACTGTAAAGTCACGGAGTTTCAGCTCTCCAATTTTGTTGTTACGTTCCGGAGATAACGCTGAAAGTTTGGTAGGGTTAAACCCATGAAAATTCGGGTTCTTGTCAGAAATAGCTATACGGAAGAAGCCTAGTACCCTCTGTGTTGATGCAAGTGACCTTGTCCACTCTGAGCGGTAAAAAAGAAACAGCTGTTGAACTTTCTGACCCCCGCTGACTCACTTGAGGCACAACCTGTATGTTTATTGATTACTGCCCCATGTCATATATACTCATTCTCATGGCATCAGATTGTATATCCCCTATTGTCGTATATACCCTCTGATGTCAAAGTGGGGCTAATTGCGGCGCGCAGCTTTTCTGCGCATGGCTCTCGCCCAATCAACAGCCTCCGTTACTACATGAAGCGAACTTGTTGAGATTACCGAATGGGGCCGAAGATTTCCGAAAAGCTCAGCGTAACTTCGGCGAGCCAATCAACATAGGCGTTGTATATCGACGAGAACGAACAGCGGCAAATCTTTGAGGGGCGTCCTGTTTAAAGAACCGGACTGGTATTTGTGATCTGTCAGTTAACTTTCATCATGAACGAGCAAGTAAATATACTTCGAGCCCTGGGATTTACTCCCACATATCTTGGACCTGGCGATTGCGACAGAAAAACTACAGGAGAAATCTTATTCATTCGTATTTTCAAGCCTCGAATTACTGTTAAATCAAGAAGAGATCCGCGATTTGCTAATTATCAGGTCGCTGTTTGATCAAATATGACGACAGAATTGACCTGCCAGTACCCTTTATGATCTGTGCAAATACGCACAAAGGGTGACCTATAACCTTTCAGGTCTATAAAAACTTGGCATTAAAACACTAACAGTATGAGATAATACACAGTGTTTGAGGCGCATACAATACATGCCCCCTGTCTCCCCTGACGAGAGCACAAAGGGCTCGAAACACTTCGCGCTAATACACACACGTGTACCATGAATGAATATATACATCCATGGCGGTGTCGGGATTGTAACATTCTATCCTTTATAAATATGGATTGACGATGACTTTAATATGCTGATACGCAAAAAGTCTGAGCTTCACCAGTATGATTGTAGGTGCGGCTTACTGAATTATCAATTATTAAATTAAATCACAGTTGCACAGTTGTTGAACTGAAATCCGTTATTTTCAGACAAAATCTTAATATTATTTATAGTTATAACCGGGGAAACACATTTAACTGCAGATATCTTATTATTTAATATTTAGTACTGTGAGGAAATTAGGCCAATGATGTGTTCCGTTGCATATTTCTCGTCCACCTCCTTCACTTGTTGTTTTTATTACTTACTTGTTGCAAATAAATATATAATAATATATACCTCGCTGAAGTTCAGATGAGTAATTTTGGCTGAGTAATTTTTCAATATTATATTTTGTGTTGACGTTGATTTGTGTTGTGTTACCCTCCCTCACTGAGTTCAAGACCGGAGACATGATACACAGATATCATTCGATACACATGGCCATAATATAATTTTCTGAAAGACGCACGCTTGTTGATTGTCTGGTCACATCTACCACATGCTTGATCCATTTTCCAGGGTCATTATCAATTAATGCTTACAATAGTTCTCAGCGTGAATTGGAATGCTAGCCTGTCAAATGTTGTTTACAATATGACCGCCCGTCTCCACGCGGTGATCAGCTGCGATGACGTAGTCAGCCGGAAAATATAACACGCGCTCTCATTGGCTCAGCGGAAAAAACGCAATGCGGCTGCGCGCCAGGCATTTGTATAGGGGTGAAGTCAGCGTCTTGTTTACCGACGGTTTGGAGGTTACAAACTCTGACGTTGGGAGAATGTATATACTATGCATACATTTAATCGATTCCCGGGAGAGAGTATACAGGATAAATACAATGTAAGAAGCACAAATTCTTTCCACTTATAACAGGTAAACTTCGGCGAACTTTTTCAGATAACACAATTATCTACTAATGGTAAACTAATGAAGATGTTCTCCCATTTTGAAACATTCGAAGATATATTTACCGTATCTTCGCGAAAGTTCGTTGTTATGAATATATTTAAACCAAAACACATCGGACTATATTCCAAGCGTATTATTAATTTGATCAGTGGTGATCTGTTAAGAGAACGATTTTTTCTTAACGATCCTCGAATGAATGCGCTAGATTATCACTGCCTGTCATGACTGAACACGACTCCACAGTGCGGCTCATCTATCGCGACGGAAAGTATATGCCTATAATTGATATCTTAATCGCTTTGTAATAAACGAATGACCAGTATCAAAGTTATGAATGTTAATAATAATCCATTAGATAAATTTTGTCAATTTGATGTAAAAAAAATTGAACCAGAGTGGTAAAGACAAATGAACAGCAATAAAGACTTCAAATACATGCTATGTGTATACGTTTCAACCTTTATTGGTAACCTTCGGGAATAAATCAAATTTATTTAAACTCTATCTCAAATTGATTCGCCTAAAGATAATATCATAAAGGTTGATCCATAATTTGAAGTCTTTATTCGGAGTTTAACAAGGATATTTTATGGATAACTTCTTTTATTGGATTTGTAGTATACTTTGTAACATAATCGTTAACATAATAAGATATATTTTGTCATTTAGAAAGTGATCGTATAACACTATTTTCGTTATTTTTGGGATTACACTATCTTAAAATAGCACAGACTCTTGTGCTGAAAACATGATAGAGGTCCGTGCGGGCATCTAATCGCCAGCACTGTATGTCGGCGATTTAAACCACTCGGCCAACGGGCCTCCCACAAAAATAGGTGCGATAGGCGATTAGGTGCCGGACTCTGAGGTAGCTGGTTCGAATCCCGCACAAGACTCGACCAATTTTTCAGCACTAAAATCTGTGCTATTCTAAGATAGTGTAATCCCAAAATAACGAAAATACTGTTAACACAATAATTAAATCACTATGCGTAAACTGAAGTCGGCTCAGCTGATTTAAAATCTGAGTCAGTTCTGCTTCAGCAGTGACAGCTGGCCTGGGTGGAATAGGTGTCAGGTTCACGAAGCAAACACATGTTTGTGACGCACTCCAGCTGTATTCGGACTCTTGTATCACCGTGGGACATGTTGATGCTGCGTCGACATCGGGCCTTACAGACTAGTCTCTTGTGTTAAATGCCGTCATTTTCATCTGACGACGATACAGCTCATCAATCTCGAGTGTACGAGTTGTCACAGCGACACAGCTCACCAATTACCAATATACGAGCTGTCAGCGCATTTCCATCATAGTTCTAGATTTGTATCTAATACCGCTTATGCCGGTGCTAGGAGTCGTGTGGTCATGTCATCCAAGTTTCCACATGAACAGGTACAATAAAAGCGTACCTGAGATACAACACTTATCACGAATCGTTAGATTCTTGGTATGTGCTTTAGAATAGGTTAACCAGAAGACTATATTGTGAAGTCATGTGGCTCTGTCAATATGTCGGCATCTCCTCCCACTTCCCTTATATGTGTTGTAATGTAGCTTGATTATCACGGCAGGTGACATCGTTTTCCATGGGATTCATAAAATTGCACATCCAAATAATAATTTGTTCATGAAATTATTTAGAACCAAACAATGATCATTTGCAACCGAAAAATGATTGGTGTGTGAAGTATTTGACCGGTCTATTAACCTCGGCGTGCAATTTACATACCTTTCATTTTTCGGTTGAAACGTTACATATTTGGTTAGATCAAATGTAATGGAAATGAATTGATGGGAAACCATGTGTCATTGATTCCGGATACAAGTCAATTACACAGTGTGTCCTCTCTAAAATAATGTTATTGCTGGACCAAGTTTGAACCACATTATAGATTAGCAGCCTTATAGAATGATCGAAATCATATGCCTTTATTTATTTTGGAGACAATGGCAATCATTTTATGTCAGAATTCGCGCTATATCGAGACACTTTATAGTGTTGATAGACCACACAATCAATTAACAAGGTGAGAAGGATCATCTTTCAATAATACAACATAACTGAATCGTGTTCTTTCAGTTATATTCAGGAAAACATCAGGACACTGATGTACCATTCAATCGTTGAATAACATGAAAACCATTGTTTCAAAAAAATCCAGTTGTCGGGATTCCTATTATGAAACGCGATAGGCGCATACGACGAGACGTTAAAAAAAATGGTACCTGCACAACACGCTGATCGCCAACAAAACACGGACATTTAGAGCCCAAGAACCTTTTGAGACTGCAGATGAATTTCACATCCGCCTCGAAAATCGGAATGTGTCCATCCAGATCAATTAACCCTACCTGGCCTGGGGGGGGGTACTTTCCCTTATCGGGTTTTTTGCTCCTATCTCCGGAATGACAAAAAATGAGATCTGAAACTTCTTGACTTTAGATTATTATATTGGGTCATTTTGAGCTCATTTGCATGATCCCCGAGCTTAGGATCATGGGTAAATTCAAAATGGCGGCCATGTGGGGTACCAGAAAAGTGATGTTTTCGTCATATTTCTTCAAAAAATTTGCTTTTCTGTATGGAAAAGTGGGTAAAATCTATTTCATTTCATATCAGATTATTATTTACTAATTTATCATTCAGTTTTTGCGAAGAAAAATAAAGATTAGAAAATTCTGGCCAAAAAATGGTCCAAAATGCTTTTTTTGAAAATGACGTCACAGTGACGTCACCATGGTGGCCATCTTGGATTTTTTACATTTTCTTGTAGAGCTGGACTCAATGATATAGTGTGATAAGTCTCAGCCCCTAGCCTTAGCGATAGCGAAAATATATAGGGGGCACTCTCCGCAACCCCCCCCCACCCTTCCAGGCTGCGGTACACCCCAAATGGCCCAGGCCAGATAGGGTTAAACGCAACATAACAAAGGTGGTGGGAAAATGTGCCGGAGTATTGACAAGAAGTCATATGACCCCACAGGCAAATATTCTGACCACATATTATTAATATGCAGCTTCGCAAAAAGATCGAACCCTTTACGGTGGCACATCATTGGCAATGCACATCATTTGAGCAAACAAAAAATTTATTATAAAAAGGTGATTTCTATGTCAGTGATGTTGAGGTTGGATTGAAAGAGGAACTATATAATAAAACTTTAAATAAAGATGACATTTTTTCGAAAGTGAGATGTGTCATACATAAATCATACATTTTTGTTCGTTATTTTAATTTTCCTTCAGTGATGACAGAATACATTCTGCTGAAAACTTTGCTGTGTGTAAGAAGCCTAATTTCGAAGATAATATCAAATAAAATTTAACAAAATGTTATTCATATCTATATACTAGATCTCTGCACTTTGATATTTGAAAGTATCCCAACATGATATTCGATTTGTATGACTTTCAGATTTAAAAAATAAATATCCTTCATACGTAATATGCAAAAATATTCTTTGCCTTATCCGTATAGAAGGACACTAAAAGTGTGATAAATTATGACGAGAGAGACGGTTAATAATTATAGACAGAAAAAAAACATTCTTACAATTACAAGCGTCTGGTCCGTCATTCATAATTCAGCCGTCGTCCATTAGAGAATATCCGCGTCCATAATCCAAAGACCTATTCCCTATTCCATATAACAGTATTAGCACCAAATTGAAAAAGACAATCATAGTATACATAAACATAGGCTTGTTTCCTGCAAGAGAGAAGCGGTGATGACATATATGTTGTCATATGTCATCACAACATATCAGACAGTGAAATCTATAATAAGACAGTAACACAACTTGGCTGGATGGTCACTTCATCATACTCATATTCATTCGGTTTATTCGTCCATGAAAACAGAAGTTCGTATATTACAAAAAACAAACTCGTATTGAGATTATTGTTCTCTGTATTTGATCATTTGTAAATAATAACTCCTCACATTTTTCGATTGAGCTGAGGAGAGGTGACGGGGGAGCAGGATCCGGGCATAGTGTAGGTTTTAGTTTTCTTTGACAGATTACATTCTATATAGATTAAGAAGCCTTTTTCGATATAATAAAAGATATGTTATTAATAAATATATATATTTTTTTATTTTACTGAATTATATTTACCAACTCTACATTATTTATATATATGAAATATCAAAAAAATTGAAGTTTTTGCTGCAAGGCAACATTCGATTACTGGAATTTTAATGTAACATTGACGGAAATTTATTGAAATAGTTTCGCTACCTTGGCATTACCAAGTTACGGTCGAATGAATTGAGCAGCATGTAAATTATAGTACTACTCCCGCAACTGATTTCTATCTCTTCAATTTAACTCTTCGACCCCCTGACTGTGTTACTCATTATGTAGACAGAAACTGATGGACGCATTACATACCTGTAATCAAATTTCGTGGAGAAGTCTATTACCCCGTCAGCCCAGAGGGACACTTCTGATCTCTCGTCATCTTGAAGTGAGGACGCCCCTGAATTGGATTAGAAATGTACATATGTTTAAAACTTCAGTTTCTTCCTATTGTAGAGCACTAGAGCTCTCTCATCGTCTTGAAATGTTGGTGCCCATGGATTCGATTAGACATGTACATATGCTAAAAACCTCAGTTTCGTTCTGTTACAGAGCACTTGAGATCTCTCATCGTGCTGGCGGCCCTGGATTCGAATAGAAATGTACATATGCTAGCGATTCCAGTTTCCTGTTATGTTAGGTAATGGTGGGAATTCGAACACTGTAAGAAAGGTGAAAGAAAATGCCACCCCCATTTTGTTCTTATGCTCAAACAGAACATGGAGTCTACAATGATTGATATCTATCATATCTATCGGTTCATCCTCAACCTTTATTCTGGTGGAATAGCTTTCTCGGGATGGAATTTTCTTCTAATTTAATTGTATACCTACATAGTACTCTCGGAGTAGATGGTACAGTTCGTATGAACACTTCACAACTCGCCATATCCCGAGGAGCAAACCTTAAACTATCGTGGGTATTTGGGAGTATTTAATTCCCGAGATTGTCAATCATGCGTCTGAGCAACTTTATTGCATGCATTAGTTAACAGGTGATCATCCACAAAACCACGAGATAAATGGTCGTGCAAATGTATTGTTAGTATTGGGAAGCAATGGATGCTAACTGCTTCGAATTCTGACCGAGATATTTCAGTATATTTAGGTTGCTACCTGCATTTTAATTGTAATGATTCTTATAGTTATAGATTTCTAGATAGTGGTGTCATTTGTCCGGTGACATTATCAGAATTATGATGCTGACACTTTAGGGGCTGATGAGACATGACAAAAATCTTGTTATTCACATTGGTCATCCTCTGATCTTAATGGATGAGCATCGAGGACGTCTGATGGAGTAACCGCCTCAACATGGGGTAAACCTGGTAAATGAAAGAATACACAGAAAAACCAGCCTGTAATCGTACGGCTTAAATCTCGCACCAAAACAACAAACATATATTTGCCGAGAGACATGTACAGAAGGCGGACCTCAGGGACTAACAGTACACCAGCAAAAACCCATCATACGCAAGTAATAAATTGGAGCGATATGAGGTGAGAAAAATTGACGACGTCTGGCGACTAAAAAGCAACCATCAGGGGTTTTGTATTGGTTCATGAACGTGATGTACCGTTGAAGCATCTGGTTGTACTGTTTTACTTTCTCACCGCGCCGCGTACCCACATCCAACTCAGGTGAGGCGGTCTTCAATACACGGAGAGTCTGAACGTGCTTCTGTACTCGAGTGGGCATCCTGAACAACTAACGCTTAAACCCACATCCCTCCCCGTTTTATCCTTTGCGGGCTACCTACTGAATATACTTTCATTTCATAGACAAAATCAACCATGATGTTTTATTAATTCTTCATTATTCTCATCATCAAACACAGACACCACAGCTGGGGGAGCCACTGTGGGTGTGTTTACATTATTTTTGCATGTACACGTGGTGGGTCTCCCCAGGGAAGAACCGGTCCGTGATCGAAAGTGGTCGGGAGTGGATTGCTTCAGCTCGAAGAGCATATACCCGTGTTGAGGGGTTGTCGCATCTTCAGAGGCTTCCAATACAAGCGTCTAGTCCGTCATTCATAATTCAGCCGTCGTCCATTAAAGAATATCCGCGTCCATAATCCAAAGACCTATTCCATATCCGTATAACAGTATTAGCACCAAATTCAAAAAAGACATAGTATGCATAAACATAGGCTAGTTTCCTGCAAGAGAGAAGCGGTCAACGGTTTTCAATGATGCCGACAAGACATCATGATGTTCCAAAAATATAAAATCCGTATCGCTGATCAGTATTCTTAATCCATAATAATCGTTCTTAAGTCGTTATCTAGAGAATGGTGTATCTCAGTCACGCTTTGATTGTGACTGTTCATATGAGCACCATGGGGATCTTGAAGTACATGGGTTCATACGGCCCCTAGCCCCGGGTTAAGCGGAATTAGACACAAGTTACGAAACGTAACGCCATAGATCTTGCACGCTACGTTCGTATTTTGCTATCAGCATGCGATATGTATCGCCAAATTTGAGAAACTTTGAGTGGAGGCGCTTGGTGGAATAGCCCTGTTTTATAAGTTTCTGCAACAACGTTTTGTGACGTTGATTAAAATCATCACATTTAACACAGGATCTAGCAAATGCTACTAAGCGAGATAAGTATACGCCATATGCAGGTCCCACTGGAATATTACTATCCAGAAAGGGATAGTTTACGATAATGAAATTAATCATCTCTTTTGTCATAAAGTCGACGAGAGAGGCTCGCTTCATTTTTATAGAGATAGAGATCTAAATAAGATGTGCCTGTAGGGCTATCTGTAGTTTCCTTCAAATCCAGTGAAGGTGGATATACTCTTCATCATGTCATTTATATAGCTGACAGCGAGAAGATCGTCTATATATGCTTGGTGAATGAGAAGGAACGGGCTTTGAATGGATCGGTTTTTGAAAGCGCCTGCATATAGTCATATTCATAAGAGAACAGATATAGGTCAGCCAATAGGGGTGCGCAATTAGTACCCATTGGAATACCTATATGCTATTGATATATTGTGTTGACAAATTTCACATAGATATTTTTAATAAGGAATTCAAGCAACTCTATAAACAAAGAATATAAACAATCCCATGAATGATATCTCTTGTATGTAGTAGAGCTAAAGAATGCTTTATGGCTTCCGACATTAATATATCTACGATCAGTTTTCTTGAACACAGATACTATTAATGAACTTAGACAGTCAATAAGGTCCTGATGAGGGATTGTAGTATAGAGAGTCGAGAAATCCCATGTGGATACATGTCTGTACGGTATGTGACCTTTAGCATCAAGTTCCTCCGTGAGACATTTTGAGTTTTTTAATATCCACATACATTCAACGCCAGAGTTTTTAGAAATAGTGGCGCAATACCTTTCCCAAAATGCTTTTACCTCCTGAAGGGCCCTCGTCAATAGGGTTGAAAGAAGCTTGGCGGTGCAGCTTCTAGAACCAGCTATGAATCTAGCTTTGTATGGTGATTTATGCATTTTGGGAGTCCAGTATAGTTTTGGTATGTCGTTATGATTGGTTGGAAGACAAATACCTCTTTCCCTGAGAAACGTTTTGTGATTGTTAAATAGATCTTCCAGAGTAACTGAAGTTTGGGAGTAAGTAGACGTATTTGATGATGATAGGTCTACACTCAATTCTTTAACCAGCACCTGGTAATAGCAATATTTACATATGAATATTATATTATTTGGAGCTTTGTCTGCTGGGACAATGACGAATTTACTCTGGAGATTTGCAAGAACTTCTGGTGCGTATAGATAAAGTTCGACGATTCACAATCACAACTATAGCCTCTTGACGTGTATAAGTTCCAGTCAAACTCCTTGACAGCATTGGAGTAATTGAATATTTTGGTGGCTATAGATTTAGTATACTTATATGAAATGCAAGGAGGTTCTGTGAACTTAAATAGTTTGGTACAGCGTTGCGTACCTCTGGATCATTCAGGATTCGAGGTAAATTAATGATGTCCAGTCCTTTATCTAAGTAGTTGAGTTTCAAGAAAAGCCGAGCTTGAGATGTTTCGATTATGTTCACTGGACGATACAACCGAAAATACGCTATATCTTGACATACTTTACTGATTTTTGATGGTATTATATTTTCTGAAGACGCAGATTGTTGTATATCTCTGGCTATTTGATTTAAGGCTCTCAGAGGTAACGCATGCAGAACTGTTAGTAAGCTATGTATACTATTGGGTGCGTTAGTTAAACCCACTAAGTAATTTAAAGTGATATGATCGTGAATCATCGAACTATTAAACTTTCGCCAACCATGGCTGCGATGTCTCCGTTGATGGGGTTTAAATAGTTGGGTAATGTTGGATATATTTGAACGGCGATTTGTAGCATTGCCGAACCCACTGACATTATCATTTAAACCAAACGGAAACACTGACCCAAGTTCTAGCATCCAGAATAATTCCCGCTCTCGGATTTTTCTCTCAAATCCAAAGGGGGACAAATCCAAATCCACCTTCACTGCATTTTGAAGGAAACTACAGATAGCCCTACAGGCACATCATATTTAGATCTATATCTCTATAAAATGAAGCGGGCATTCTCTTTCGTCGACTTTATGACAAAAGAGATGATTACAATTTCGACATCGTAAACTATCCCTTTCTGGACAGTAGTATTCCAGTGGGACCTGCATATGGCGTATACATATCTCGCCTAGTAGCATTTGCTAGATCGTGTGTTGAATGCGACGATTTTAATCAACGTCACAAAACATTGTTGCAGAAACTTTTAAAACAGGGCTATTCCAACAAGCGCCTCCACTCAAAGTTTCTTAAATTTGATGATACATATTGCATGCTGATAGAAAAATACGAGCGTAGCGTGCAAGATCTATGGCGTTACGTTTCGTAACTTGTGTCTAATTCCGCTTAACCCTGGGCTAGGGGCCGTATGAACCCATGTACTTCAAGATCCTCATGGTACTCATATGAACAGTCACAATCAAAGCGTGACTGAGATACATCTTTTTTTAGATGACGACTCTATAACGAATATTATGGATTAAGAATACTGATCAGCGATACGGATTTGATATTTTTGGAACATCATGATGTCTTGCCGGCATCATTGAAAACTGTTGACCGCTTCTCTCTTGCAGAAAACTAGCCTATGTTTATGTATACTATGATTGTCCTTTTGAATTTGGTGCTGATACTGTTATATGGAAGAGGTCTTTGGATTATGGAAACTTATATTCTTTAATGGATGACGGCTGAATTAGGAATGGCGGACTAGACGCTAGTAATTACCCTAATTTGGGCACAACCTCTATTCAGCGTGGCAAAAAAATTTGGGGCAGGGGAAACGCATCCAAATTAGTGAAAATACGGATTCTGACAAAGTAGGTAAGCTTTTACTAAAATATGACGCTTAAATGACATAACTAAACTTTGATTATCAATACAAGAAAAAATAGATATAGATATTCTTTTTTGTTTTTTTTTAGTCCTAATTTGGGTACAACGTTTAATATATCAAGGGGTAATCTGAAGCCCTGGTTACTATATCTTACGCGTGAAAAAGCCAGGTTGGAATTTCAGTTGGGGCGGGCCACCATGACAATTTTGCTGGCTCCAGGGGGTTAAACTGACTATTTCTTTACTCTCTGACCCATGTATACTTCTTCATAACCCATATTTGTTAAAAATAACAAGCTGAGGCCATTCCTACTATGCTTTGGGGTGCCTTTAATTCATGAGAGGCTTTTTCATACCTACAGTGCAGAGAGTGAATATGGCTCGTGAATAAAGATCTCTGGCTACAGCCTTGGCATATGATTAAATGTTTACAAATATATTTCTTGCTGTCATGTTTGTTTGAATACACATGACAACTTTTCATCATGATTCACATTCAAAATTCTTTATAGAAGAGGGCTGGTTACCGTACAGGATTCGGATATGACACTTGATCAAGCTGTTGGTAATTAACTCTTTACCATATTGTGGATTAATGAGAAAGGAATTTATGGCCAATATTATTATGAGTATGTTAAGTTTATTTCATCAGTCAAGGTACCTATGCAGGCTAGCTCAGCTCATAGTAGGCTCCATGTTATGTTGAAAGCCTACTTGTACATGTATATTACATTTGTTTTGAAGTCCATTCAAGTCTGGCCCCCAAAACTGGATCAGCTGCATTGCTGTGTTAAATTGCTGAAGAGGGTCTCAAGGAGGGAGAACACTCAAATTCATTTACCAAAATTCCCTTTTAAACACAGTGAAAACAAAGAAACGAGGAAAGTGAAGAGGTACATGTAATTGGAAATGCAGTATACAAAAAAAATATACATTAATAATGACCAAACAAGCCATTTCATGTCCAAAAAAAATGTGAAGTACACAGACAAAAGATCAACCAGCATTTTCCTCTTAAAGTCTCTGATTTAGCAGACGAAAGTCTCTGGTCTAGCAGACGACATAGTTACTTTGAACTAGAAACTAGCAAACCCTCAAAAACAGCAACTGAGCACTTAAAAAACATCAAGATATTCCGCTTATGTAAAAAAACAACAAAAATAATTCAAACGACAAAAAAATGTTATGAAAAAAAAGCTTCAGAACTATTTCTTTCAGCGCAAGAACTTTGTTTTGTGCAAGAGTAAACCGGGCACTTCCTGTTACAAGAGTTACAGCTCCTCTATATATATCTGGATAGGGTCATCCGACCATAAAGTGTCTACATCGATATATAAAAAAAGCCACAGGCAAAATATTACCATTGTGAAAATACATACCGCAATGTACAGGTTCAACGGACACGGTTCGTTGCAGGGTCTATAAGCGATCACATGGCTATAGGAAAAAACATCGTCACCCCCAAAACCAAGCTGAAGGAATAGAGAAAGTCCATTTATGCAGGTAAGAAACTTTTTAAAAAAGTTAAGTTTTAAACTTTAAACAAACATAAACTTTCGGTAATATTTCGTCAGGTTAAGGTAACAGTATTTTCGTTATTTTGGAAGTACACTATCTTAGCAAATATTTTGGCGCTGAAATATGTCGAGACCCCATGCGGGATTCGAACCAGCGACCATCAGAGTAAGGCACCCAACATCTAACCCTGTATGTCAGTGATCTAAATCAATCGGCCAAGGTGTCTCCCACAAAACAGGTTAAGATAATAATGCAAGAAGAAACATCTATCTATTCTATTTGTAGATATACTGTTTCTTCTGAATATATATTTTGTGATACAAGTGTATTACTGAATGCCGGTGTGAAGGCTTGGGATGTCCGCTGGCTAAGAGTGTCCGGCTCCTTTCTCTTCACTCAGCTAAGACATTTTTCCCTCTTTGGAGACAAGTGTCCGTCCTTGGTTCCGATAGAAAATGATATGAAAAGGGACACTAATCACTAGGACATTCTTATCCATCACACCGGTACCGCAGATGTGCCGCATATAAACTTACATGACCAAATAACCCATCCATGATGGCTGTTTAAGAGCACTTGTTTACATCACGTATGTGTGAACACTGCTGGAAGCTGGTTAAAGTAGATTAAAATTTAGATTGGTCGTTCATTCACTGTGTCATATTATTGAACAACAAAGTCCAGAGTCAGTCCTGATATCATAATGCATAAATACACGAATTCATGTCAATATAGCTTTCCAGACATTGGATCACTCAACACTGTGAGTATGCCCAGATTATTTCATTAATGTCCAAGTAGATATCGAGGTGAAATCTATAACGCAAGGCTGTACTCTGGACAAAACTTATATTGAACTGCTTACTTTGCATCTTCAACCATATACATTTCTGGCGTTCAATAGGGAATCCGAATTATACGAATGACATTCTACCATTTCTTATCTGGCCAGGGTTATATGTTCGTTTTTTTCATGAAGAGTCTGAGATTACTCAAAGGAACGGAAGATTTGAAGAAAATATTCTTGTTTTCTCTTAAAAACTGTATTAGGCGATCTTGCGGCAAGGGAAAAGCGAATAAATGAATAAGAAGCATACCCGCTCTCCCCGTGTCTAAGACACACCAGTGGGCTCAAAATACAAAGCTTTTCCCCCAATAGGTTATGCCAATAGCCTAACATTGATGATGAGTTCGCCAGTGTGATTCGGACGGCGTTGTCGTATTCTCAGAGTTCCGCGTCCTCATAGTTCCGGCCGGAACTCTCAGGATGACGCTGGCCTGTCTCAGGTTTTGACAAGTCTGTGTCTCAGTTCTGGTCTTAATCTCCCTATATGTTTACATGTTTGCCATCGCTCGTGAATATTTTCATCTGAAACTTGCTAAAATTATGATTGAGGTAAGCATATCAACCATGTATTCAAATTTGATACTCATATAAAACAATTTTCACGTGTTTTTAAAGGTTTCAAAATATATGCATGTTTTAAGTTTCTAGCTGTTACGTTACGGGAAGCCAAAACTTGACACTTGTTCTTGGATGATCATTAGCTAGCGCGAAGAGCAACACGAGCTCCGGATCCTGTGGGCAACTTGTTACCGTAAAGCATATGCATAACGAATTCTTTTCAGTTTTCGTTTTGATTATCGAGTAAGACATTAAGACGACATTTGTTTAAAGTCGATCAGCTATACAAGAGAACATGATCCCGAGGCTATTTACCGACATAAATTTACAATTTAACGAAAATAATGTTGATTAATTACACAAATATAAACTTCAGAGTTCATGGATATGAATAAATTTACACATGTTTGAAATTTCGTACAAATGCATCAGGTTTGTTTAAAATACCTTGCATGACCCTACAGGGTCATCAGAACCTAACGGGTCGACATCGATATATATAAAAAAGCCACGGGCAAAATATTACCATTATGAAAATACATACCGCAATGTACAGAACAGGTTCAACCGACACGGTTCGTTGCAGGGTCTATAAGCGATCACATGGCTATAGGAAAAAACATCGTCACACCCAAAACCAAGCTGAAGGAATAGAGAAAGTCCACTTATGCACGTAAGAAACTTTAAAAAAAACTTAAGTTTTAAACTTTAAAGAAACATAAACTTACGGTAATATTTCGTCAGGTTAAGATAAAAGTATTTTCGTTATTTTGGGAGTACACTATCTTAGCACAGATTCTGGCGCTGAAATATGTCGAGACCCCATGCGGGATTCGAACCAGCGACCATCAGAGTAAGGCACCCAACATCTAACCCTGTATGGCAGTGATCTAAACCAATCGGCCAAGGGGTCTCCCACAAAACAGGTTAAGATAATAATGCAAGAAGAAACATCTACCTATTCTATTTGTAGATATACTGTTTCTTCTGAATATATATTTTGTGATACAACTGTATTACTGAATGCCAGTGTGAAGGCTTGGGATGTCCGCTGGCTAAGAGTCTCCGGCTCCTATCTCTTCACTCAGCTGAGTCATTTTTTCCACTTTGGAGACAAGTGTCCGTCCTTGGTTCCAATAGAAAATGATATGAAAAAGGACACTAATCACCAGGACATTCTTATCCATCACACCGGTACCGCAGATGTGCCACATATAAACTTACATGACCAAGTAACCCATCCATGATGGCTGTTTAAGAGCATTTGTTTACATCACGTATGTGTGAACACTGCTTAGTGAGGTGGCTTAGCAAAAAGATTGTGACACGCTGGACCAAAGCACCAAACTTGGCACATCCATCACTTGAGGCATACAGAACAATATCAGAAGGGATGCCCATTGCTCTGGGCCGTGTGACGCCCTCTGGCCCCCAAAAGGGCATCTAAGGGAAAATATTATCATTGAAAAAATAGTTGGCTTCCCAATAGCTTCATGATTTTCGTTATCCTTGAGTCTAGGAAGCTGAAACTTGCCACATTATATATTTGGTTCCAGCGCTACAATAAAATGTAACAAAATTGAAGATGGCCTCTATGATGATGTCACAGTGACGTCATATTATAAAAATAAGCCATTTTATTGACGATTTTTCAAATTTTGTATTTGTGCCATTTTCTTCGCTCAAATTGCCTTGAAAATCAGTAAATAATCATCTGATATAAAATAAAATATTATTATGCACTTTCACGTAGACAAAATTTGGAAGAAAATACGACAAAAACACAACTGAAATCCATTTTGAATTTACCCATGATGCTCTTCTCCGAGAATTAAATGGCCCTAATATGATTTGCTATATGGACACAAGGTGCCAGCTCTCAACACTTCCGAGCATCAGAGAAAATTTTATTGGGAAGAGCGGAGGGGGGGGAGGGGCTGAAGATGAATCCAACAGTAACAATTGACGCAGGATCCTTCCATTTCAGTATCATTTGACTAGTGGGTGTGCCTGCAGAACCGGCATATAATTGGAGTAGTGCACGTGTCCTGAAACATGCACATGTAAATGTGTAAATATAATGGTATTGTCACCCAGTGGGAATAAGGTGTAGTTTCAGACCCCTCCCCCAATCTGCTTCTAAACCTGAAATCGTCCTAAGCACTCTCGGTCATGTCAATAGCGACGGATAGAAGTCAACGTGTTATTTTAATGTTAATTTCATGTTCCTGTCCCTCAATGGGCGTTAAATGCAATTTCCGATCCTTTTTCTGTGTCTATCCACTCTCTGAGATCCATATAGTTATCTTGAAAATGTTTGACAGGTTTTTTACCAAAAAAAAACCCCAATATTGCGGGCCTCTATTTTCACACTTGGTATTCCCCCAGTTATCTTGACAAAGTTCCATGTACATTCGACGAAAGCTGTGTCCATTCAATGATAATATATAGACAAGTGCAACATGTTACTTGTATGTTGCGCGGGTGATTGGGTGGGTACAGGTTCCTGTTGCTTCCAAGCATTTTGTTGAGAAGCAACAGGAACTTGATAATGTGATGTCTAGCACTGTAATATCACTTGTCTTTATTGTACCATGTAAGCGTCCTGTCTGTGTCTTGTGTGCTGTCCTCAGTGTTTTATAGGGTGGATGGAGGGTGTCTGGTTCCATGCTGCTTCAAAGGTTTCTTCTTTGAAGTAACAGGAACGCAACTTGGCTGGGTGGTGCTTGTAGTTGGTTCGACGCGATATAGCTGAGATATTGTTGAAAGCCACGCTAAATTCTATTCACTCACTCACCCTTACTTGTATGTTGCATGTTCTCGTTCTCCATTGGGCGTTAAATGTTCTTTTGATTCCTTCTTAGTTTTAGACTCCCTTTAATTTTCTGGCCATACAGCTCTGTTAGCTATCCTGACGTAATTTGATGGCCTTCCAATAAAAAATCCCGGCCTCCGACAAGCGTTAGATGCCCCTTTTGGGATTGTTCTTTTCAGTTTCACCCTCACTGACTCCAACACTCTTCAGATGAAGGTTCGTACCATTTCGTCCAATAATTTTGGCCTTTTTCGGCGGCCACAAATATACAAACAGAGACGTATAGAACTAAAGTCCCCGGCCCATGTAAAACTTGTTAATTCAGCTATTCTTCTCTCGAACTTAAAAGTAGAAAGATTGAAATTGGAGCGATATGCAAGAAGTGGGAAAAATTGACGTCTGGCGACTAAAAAGCAACCATATAACAGGAAAGCTTCCCTTGGCACCTCACCTGCAGACCCGAGAATACGGTGGATTCTCGGTCGTAGCCTTAGTATCTCAGCCGTGCTTTTATTGCAGCTGTTAATATCCCCAAGGCCCCTAGCAACGCCTTAAGCGGAATTACATACGCTAGCTCGTGAGCTGTGATGACAGATCAACTCAAAACAAATAACTAATCAGATTTTAATGGATGAGCATCGAGGACGTCTGATGAAGTAAACGCCTCAACATGGGGTGAATCTGATAAATGCTAGAATACCCTAAAAAACTGTCCAGTCTTGGACATTTCCATCTTTTCCCCCATTTTACGAGATGAAAAGCTGAATTTTCAATTTTTACAAGGATAAGGGGCGATTGTTTCCTTTTACACATGCGATTATGTAAACCTAATTGGTATAGGTGGTTTCAGCCACCCGGCTCTCCCTTCTCAAAAAACATTTCTCTGATACTCCAAAATGAAGAAACGTAAGGGCTGTAACTTAGAGCAGTTATAGCTTATAATACTGATGTTATTTTTGAGCCTGTTGCATAAAACTCGGAGCACAGCTTCATGAGTAAATTCATAATGGATAACATTAGGGTGTACCAGAAAGTTCTGTTTTCATCGTATTCCTTCAAAATTAATGTGTCGTTCTTCGTAAAAGTGCTCAAAAGTATTTTATCTCAAATGAGATGATTATTTACTAATTTACCAGGCAGTTTCAGTGAAGAAAATTCCACAAATAAATAATGGGAAAAATCGGTCCGAAAAATCGTCCGCAAAATGACTTATTTGGGGAATATGATGTCACTGTGATGTCATCATGGCCGCCATCTTGGATTTGGCGACATTTTCCGGTAGCGCATGAATCAGTGATACAGTGTGGCAAGTTTCAGCTTCCCAGCCTGAAGGATAATGAAAATATCGAAGCTGTTTCTAGGCTAACTATTCTTCAAATAACAATATTGCCTCTCAGATGCCCTTTTGGGGGCCAGAGGGCATCACACAGCCCAGAGCAAAGGGCACCCTTTCTGATATTGTTCTATATGCCTCAAGTGAGTGTGCCAAATTTGGTGCTTTGGTCCAGCGTGTCACGATCGCCCCAAAATATGGCCCTAAGCCACCTCACTAATTCCTCGTTGGTCAATGGTGCCAAGTCAATGGTACCAGAGTTAAAGCCAAGACAAGACAACAGATGCCATGCTAGGTAACTTCATTTCCGGTGAGAAGCGTGGTGAACAGATGTCCGGCTTTTATCCAAAGAAGTCCAAGAACGCGAAGAATTCCTTTTCCGGTGGGAACAACAAGCCTCCACAACAACAGCAACAACCGCTTCTCTCTTGCAGGAAACAAGCCTATGTTAATGTATACTATGATTGTCCTTTTGAATTTGGTGCTAATACTGTTATGTGGAAAATGCAATAGGTCTTTGGATTATGGACGCGGATATTCTCTAATGGACGACGGCTGGATTATGAATGACGGACTAGACGCTTGTAATGTGGAGGGAATGGAGAAATCCCAGGGTTCAGATGCTTCTTCTGTATGGAGAAACCTCGACTTTCCAGAGTTTTAAAGTCCCACCAAAACGTGGTCTTCCCGTAGAGAGAGATTCCAAGAGTTCGGGAGGAATTGGCAATAATTCAATGGATAGTCCTGACCCTACAATTCTGTTTAGTCTCTTCTAACTTGCAAACCAAGGTTCTCTGGGATACATTTGTGTCCGGAGCACCTCATCGAGATACAGTCGTCTGTAGACAAGCTCATATAAAGGCAGGCGACTTTCGGAGTCCTGAGTCTCCTGGGTCTTACTCTCCTGTCTTCCTGGTTCCGAAGAAAGGCCCCCTCAGAAATGCACAACAATGGAGTTATCCGGTCCATCAGGACTGCCTCGATGAAGGGCGAATGGGTGATCTCCCTGGAGCTTCAGGATGCTTATCTGCATATTCCAATTTTCCCGGCTCGCAACAAATTCATCAGGTGTTTGGTGGGATGAAGACAGTTTCAACTTCTGGTTCAGCCTTCCCGTGAGTCTTTACCAGGACGTTCCAGCCAGTGGCGGCGTTCTCAAATATCACAATGTCTGGCGTATCCTCGAGTTACCAGGCCATCTCACAGACGAGAGCAAGTCGGAATTAACGGTATCTCAACAGCGTGTCTTCCTATGCCACTCTTACGACATTTAACTGGCACTTTCGCTGGAAAAAAATTACTGCACAAATCCAATGTTTTTGCAGTTTGCGGCTCTGCTATGCCTCTTGACATCAGTGCAGTACGTCATTCAACGTGTTGTTTACAGTTGCGTCCACTCATTATTCATCCCAATCAGTTTTTGCCCGACAGACACTAGAATCCCGATATTTCTCTCACAGAGGAAGCCAAACATCTCCTGCAATACTTCTTCAGAACGTAACATATATGGCGTCAGAGTTTCTCCCTTCCAACCGCCTCTTCAGCTCTTCACGGATGCGATTATGAATCAACATCCGGCTCATGGACCTGAGAGGAAAGGACACTACATATCAACGTTCTGGAATTCAAGGCTATTACTGTGGCTGTTACTGCCGCCCCAGTCTCTGTTGTTGGCGACGGGCAACACAACTGTCCTGTCATACATCAACAATCCGGGCGGGACTTGTTCAACCCAGCTGTTGGATCAAGCGGATTATGTTCTTCCGTTTCTGTTAGGACAACGACGTAAGTCTCCAATCTCGGTAATATTCCCGGACATCTAGCTTAATGTTCTGATCGACGTCTTGCCCCACAACAATGTCCGATGGCATGACAGCTCCCTGTTGGCTTGTTTTCCCACTCGATTTTACAATCAGTTCCCGCATTCAGCAGCCGTAGAGGTGGATACTCTGTCCTCGGACTGTTCAGGTATACTGGCTTACGCATTCCGTCCTCCGTCAATCAACCCCGAAGGTCTTCCAGAATATCAGGACTCAACCTTGCGTTGCGTACCTGGTGGTTCTGTGATGAGCCTCACGCCTCTGGTTCCCGGATATCCTGGAACTTCTGTTGGACTGTCTATGGACGCTTCCGCTGTGGTCGAAACTTCTTCTTCAGCTCAAGACAGATCAGTATATTTGACCCTCAACCGCATATGTACCAGTTTCATGTCTGCAAGTGCTCCATGAACGATAACTTAATGCGGGTTTTCTGGCGAAAGAAATCAAGAGAAAGGTCGAGTCTATCAGACAGTCATCCTCTGTCGTCTATAGGCAAAATGAAATGTTAGCCAACAGTGGTGTTCCTCTGTCCAGCAACTGGCGAACTTCCATTTGTTCCGCTTCCAGGACAGGATTCTGACACTACACATTAGGTCGCTAGTATTTTTCTGTTTTTAATGTTAAGCCTATCCTGTTTTATTGGTGAGTATGTCTAGCCCTTTCATTTTTTTTACCAGAAAACGAGGGGGGGGTAGAGAGGGGGGCTGTTAATTTGGTCTAATTCATTACTTCCGTCTGGCGAGTCCGATCCTTATGGATTTCTGGTGGGGCGCTTACCTAGGCCCCGAGTGCTTCCAATTCTAAATCCGGTTATCTTCCCTTCTCACTCTATTTAGTAACAGGTTACTTCCCCGTCCCAGCTGATCTTTCTGTTTATCTGCGAATGCCCTCTTCCGCACTCTTATTGACTTCTTCTTTCTTCTTGTCGTTCTTCTTTCTTCCCACCTCCAGTGTTATGTGGTATTCTACTCAGACATCGATGATGAGGTGTTTTACCGCATAAGAAATTTGAAAAATTTGTGATTAATTTTGACATTTCTTACCTAAAACTCAGCATCGCCGACCGTGATGGACCCTCTCTACTGGGGTTGTCTCTCTTACGTAGCAGAAGTAGACAGCATCATGGCGGATGCACGGTGTATTATGGGTATGGACATGGGGAGAGGGACAGGAAGTGCTTTGGTTGAATCTAAATTCTTCACTAGAGAATAAAGTATCGATTAATTTACACCTAAGCCTGTGATGGTGAGATTTACACTCCATATACAAGCGTCTAGTCCGTCATTCAATATTCAGCCGTCGTCCATTAAAGAATTCCCTCGTCCATAATCCAAAGTCCTAATTCAATCAGCAGTATTAGCATCAAATAAAAAAAAGTCATAAGATACATACACATAGGCTAGTTTCCTGCAAGAGAGAAGCGGGCAACATTGATCAATGATACCGGCAAGACATCATGATGTTCTAATAATAGAACTGATCAGTATTCTTAATAATCTGATGTTCGTTGTAAATTCGTTATCTAGAAAATGATGTATCTCAGTCACGCTTTGATTGTGACTGTTCATATCAACTCCAAGACGATCTTGAAGTACATGGGTTCATACGAATCCTAACCCCGGGTTAAGCGGAATTAGACATATGTTACGAAATGCAACGCCATAGAATCGTTTGAAGTATATATGCAGTAGTATTTTACTCAGCATTTGAACACATCCTTCTTCTAGAAATAACTCTATATATGTAGGCCGTTGGGGTTCCCCTTTAACCAAGAGAAAATTTACAGAAGAACCTTAGTTTCCACTTTTTGATAGCTTTTGCAAATCGATGTCATTTTGCAATGGGGATAAACAATGGGAATAATCTAACTATGTTTTATTGTGTTGTTCAGTAGTTTTGTTATATAACCTGAGTTTGTCAACCTTCGAATTGTCATATATACTGATATTCATCAACATAATCAGATTCAGTTAACCTGTCTCATTGTCCCGTAAAATAAATGATATCCTTTTTTTCTTTCTGTTTCTTATCAAATCCAATCAGTTTCTCTAATCGAATCACGTTTTTGCTCTATTTTTCTAATTTCAGACGGTATCCTACAATTACGACCTTGAGTTTTATCAGGGGAATTTTTCATGGCTAGCTTGTCCCGCCGGTGAGTTCCCCCTTGATTCTTATCGGTATCAACTTTCCATAATAGTTATGTTATTAGAAGTCGATATATATGCATCTGATTTGATTTGATCGGTTCTGCTTTTTGTGATTTCCTCCTTGGCGACTACGCATGACACATACATCGGTCATATATAGTCTTCTGAAGAAAACATTCTACGCTCATGCTATGTTGCCAAGTTTCGCTCTGCGTCTGTCGAATCAATATTAAAGACGCTGTATCGCTCAACGAAAATTTAATATACAAAAATATTACCGGTATTTGAATGAAAGGGGAGGGGGACGGGAGTAAAGGAGACGTTTCTTTACTTGTACATATTAACTGTTATTATCGTTTTTGAATGTATTGTAATTATGAGGAAGGGTCTGGAATTGTTTGTGGATGTTGTCTTTTCTTCTGTAGGTTGGGAGAAAGTTGGCAGTAAATGTTTAATAGTCATAGAAGCGTCCATATCATGGGAAATGGCTCATTCTACTTGTCAAAGGTTCGTAATTGTTATAAGACAAACAATTATCCTTATTCTTCAGAATATTCGATTCATTTTGGTTCAAAGTGAAACCAGTTTTGGTTCAGTTTGCCTTGTATTCCTTTGTAGTATTTTGGTTCTTTAGTTTGGTTGCACCTGCATAAAGAACCAAAACCTACAATGGAAAAAGAAAAACTTGGTTCCACGTACGATCCAAATAAAGAACAATATATTCTGCAGGACCTGTGTTCAATCACCTGGTTTCCTGTCATTCGCACGTTTCCGGTTACCTGTCGTTTGATATCTGTCGAGATTTTATTTAACTGCATTCG
Source organism: Hanleya hanleyi (assembly GCA_036873755.1). Lineage (NCBI taxonomy): Eukaryota > Metazoa > Mollusca > Polyplacophora > Lepidopleurida > Hanleyidae > Hanleya > Hanleya hanleyi. The sequence goes on along the minus strand of JAVTVY010018700.1, from coordinate 36,146 downwards.
CACACGATTTCCTGTGTGTGGATTTTACGGTACACGTAAGAGGATTTTTTTTCTAAGGTCGGAAATGCAACATGAGGTATAAAGCACAATGCCTGTTATGTAGCACAATACATGTTATATATGAATTATAATATTCCATTGTCAATAAAAGAAAAACGGTATAGGATCGAGACATATAGGAAACCATGTGACATTCAATGAAGAAGAAATTATACAAATCTACGGAAGCCTATATCGTCCATTTCGTCATTTCCGCCTCGAAAGTAATCTGCGTATTATTTTCAGCAATCTTTTGTTAATATTTAAATGTCCCACTTCTAAAGTTATTCACCCTAGGGTCGTACTTGGCCATCCATTCATCAGTCGTCACCAAAATATCTTTGCTGTTACAATGCCATGGATTACAAAATTTACAGCACATAAATAAAGGACTGGACCTATATTCGCCTTTGTCAATGGTCAAAGCGGTCGCTCAAACGTATGTCAGTGTTATATATGATCAAAGTTACATCACACATCCCTGTTTAGAATGACAAGAATTTCTGCTACATATTGTCACATATTGTGTTTTCCTTACATGTATGACGAATAGGCCAAATCTTATAGCTCTATTACGTGGTCCACTGCTAAAAGAAATGCAGCATGGATAGTTGCCAATCTCAGTAAACTCAGATACATGTAATATCACGGAACATATTTCTCTGATATACCATCTTGCTTTAACTACATGTAGATTGGGAGAGTTGCTTACACACTTTTGAAATTGTTCTTTGCATGATTTTAAAATCCTTGCAGCAAAATCTTTAACATTGCAAGTTTTTTCCATCTCGGTAATATCTATGTGATAATTCCTGCAGGAATTTACTTTCACGCCGGGCAATTATGAATACCAGTGCTCATTCACCCCCATGGCTCATTCTCCCCCATGGGTTCATTCACCCCCATGGGCTAGTTTATAGGGATAGGGAGGTCGCGTGCCCTTTCTATACTACTCATCGCGCATGCGCAGTCGACCCATTCTATGGTAGGGTGCAAGCCTGACCCATGGAATCTCAGGTAGCGAAAACCCCAAGTCTCTCGCCCCACCCTATCCCGCGCCACACCTATAGGGATAGGGAGATCGAGTGCCCTTTCTATACTACTCATCGCGCACTACTCATCGAGCATGAGCAGTCGACCCTTTCTACTGTAGGGTGTAAGCCTGGCCCATGGAATCTCAGGTAGCGAAAACCCCAGGTCTCTCGCCCATCCCGCGCCACACCTATGCGACTCGCTGTGCAGTGAGTAAAGTGGAGGAGGAGGAGGAGGAGGAGTAGGACATGCCACGGATTATACTAGGGAGATATTCAAGACGAGCAGCTGGACCGCATGGCTTATTTTTCACTAAACTAATGTGATGCAAATTTCCCTGAGCTAGCTCACGATTCAAATACTTCCAGAGGCAGAGGGGTTTCCAGCGCAATGCGCATTATTTCCCCCCATGAAATAGATATTTTTATGAAAGGTATTTCTACCACAACATACCATGCCTACTGTGTTGTGTTGTTATATGTTGTGTTGTGCCGATATAGACGTTAATGACTCTATATTAACATTTTTCTTCGTTTTTTTTCAGTTATGGCGGACGTATGTTAGAAATAGACACGAGTAGTTTTAATAGGTTTGCTGGTCAAACCGTGTTAAATAATTTAGTCGAGATCAGTCGTCGGAGGCGGAGGCGGGACGATCACGTGTCACAGTCACAATACTCGGACGCCTTCTGGATAGGTAAGATTTTGGCGTTCAGACTGTTCAATCTCAGTAATTATATATAGTAAAGGGGCAGGGTGGAAAGCGCGTGGCGGGGGGTGGAGGGTGAGGAACAGGGGTCGTTACCCTCTTCTAAGAATTAAAATGAAAATAATTCTAAACAATGCCATTCTAAGACGGACGCCTTAAAATGTCAGGAAGGCGAACCACCCCTCAAGATATTCTGCCACGGCCCAGTAGAAAAACTGGGCAATGGTATGATCACATACATAGCATAACTATTCCCAATATATAATAATATTTTCAAACATCTAATTTTAAGAAATCATTTTCTTACATTGACTTGATTCAACAACCTCAGCCAACAATTTATTTAACAGGGGTGTATGGCAAGTTTATTATTCTTATCTAATACCGTACCGGTACACTACGAAAAAATGTTTTGAAACCATTTTAGCACCAGAATTGTGTTGAAAATAACACAAATCGCGTTAAAATCAACCCGAATTGGTGTTGATAACGATACAATTGTGTGTCGGCATGTTGATTTAAAATTCCATTTTTTTTCGCAATATAGGCAAATACTATTTATAGAAGGCATGTAGGCCCGTTACCCAAGGTTTTTTAAAGACAACTTAATAAAATAAATACATTTTTTTTTCATTTAATGAAACGACCACAAACATCATGGGATTGCGATTGATTCAACACCTGGAGGGCATGTGTAACGAACATACGCTTAACATTGTAGAGAAACGTGCGAGACCTTTATTAAGATTTTATCTAAATAACACTTCTGGGCTGAGAAACAGATCTGACGAGAAGAAAATTATGCCGGAGGATAAGTTAGTCATTTAACAGTTAACTATTATTTCCGGTTATAGTCTGTTGAACAAGAAGAAAAAATAGAGAGAAAAAGATTATTTTCTTAACTAATAGCATGGGACATATGAAACCGTATACTGTGAAAATAGAAAATGTCCTTGTAAAATTATGCGAGTTAATAAGAAAAGGTGTAAGTTTGCTAATAAGTTCCCAACAAGTATGTATGACCTGAAAATAAAATTGCACAGATAGACGTATATAAAAGCTGAATTGCCGAGTACTTTTGCGCGCAGAGAGTTATCTGCCCCTGGTCCGATGACGTGACGAATGACGTCACTTCCGCGTCAATTGCATTTTTAGGTCAAAGGGCATTTTCGGGTCAAAGGTCACGTCCGGGTCAACGCTCGCTCCCGGTCACGTGACGGTCCAGCAAGAGTTATCTACCCCTAAATAAGACTGTACGCTTCAGTTATTTCAATGTTAGGCCCAATGGGCAACCCACTCATTGACATTTGCGATGTGTGGTGTGGCACCGTGTTTTTTCTGTATAGCGCTGTAGAATACGACGGGAGGACATGGGTTGCCGTTCGCTGAAAAAGTTCTGACTGCGCATGCGTTGTCCATAATCAGGCCTGAAGTGGATGTTTTGGGGTCGAGGTGGATCAATATTTGTCAGATTGGGACGTATGAGGTATCAAAGTGAAGCACTCGCAGGGACCATCCTACTAGACTGGTGTTAAGTGAAAGTAGGGCTATGGTGCGCATACGCAGGCAGGAAATTGTTGGAAAAGGCATTTGAATGGACGTTTTGGGGTCGAAGTGGGCCAGTAGTGGGCCTTCTGGGTCGGAGAAGGTATCCATGTGAAGCACTCCTCGAGGTCAATCATGTAATGGGTGGGTTTATGTAAAACTTTCCCCGGAAAAAAATCGGAAACATGGACTTTACCACCAAAATATGGAAAACCCCTATCAACCAGTCTAAATGGGCTAATATCGGTTCCCAGCGAATCGTGGCCTGCCGAGAGGTGGAGGTGAGATAGCTGGTCCATGAAAAAATTTTCACAGAAAAAAGCGGAACACGGAACGCTGGTGGTGTTGATACTGTTATGTGGAATAGGTCTTTGGATTATGGACGCGTATATTCTTTAATGGGCGACGGAATGGGATATTGTTGTTGTTGAGATTGTGTAGTCTCTCCATTTCGAAGAAAATAACACCCACGTGAAGAGAAGTAATACAGTTGCCCCTTAGTAGTAGAGAAAGCAGAAACCCAGTATAATTGCGCAATGACCTTTGTGGAGAGTTTAAAGTAACGCCTTTGGAACGCGTTTGAGGGAGATGGGGTTAACTGTGTGTGTTTGGTGGTGGTGGTGGTGTGTGTGTATGTATGATGTGTGTTTGTGGTGGTGTGTAGTGGTGGTGTGTGTCTGTGTGTGTGGTGGTGTTTGATGGTGTGTGGTGGTGGGGATGGCGGTGATGATGGTGGATGTCTGTGGTGGTGGTGGTCACCGTGGTGGTGTCTGTACATATCGGGATTAACACGTTTCCATCCTTAGTCCATATGTATTGGTCAAGTAATCAACATGTCGTGTACCTGTACGATCTCAGAGAACCTTCTCTCGTTGCGATAGTATGCTCAGACACATACAATATAAACACAACCAAGAGACGCCACCGAGTTCCGCTATGGGTCCACCAATTGAAGTAGAGCATCCCTATACCATGACGGTCTGCGGCCAGACCGGATGTGGCAAGACGTCATAGGTAATCAAATTCTTAGAGGAAAGGCCTGTCAGTTATACCCGTATAGTCTGGTGCTACAGCCAGTGACAACCCGCCTACGAAACTACAAGGTTACAGAATGTGAGCTTTGTCCCAGGTAATCCTCACGATATCGATCAAATCTATTACTTCAACCCTGTACAGACCAACGTCGTAGTCCACAGGTGCGACCGAGGGTGCGGCCAAGGACAATTCACACAACGCGACTTGTTACCAAAGGATCCCATTATCGAAATCTGTGTTCATCTATTTGACCCAGAATCTCTTTCCTCAAGGGAAGGCGCCCAGAGTATTCGACCAGAGATATTGTCTTGCAATGCTAATACCTCATGTTGTTCTCCAATCCGATCGACGGGGCGCAAATCCGTGTTTGGTATTCGAATTTATCATCAGAACATCGACCATTTCATGCAGGCGTTTCAAGCCGCGATGGGTCATCCATATGGTTACCTGTTCGTAGACTTAAAAGCTCATACCTCTGAAGATCGCCGGTTGACGACCCACCTAATACCCGGCGAGGGGTCACCACAACGTCAGAGCCAGCGACCTTCATGATGCTCATATGAACAGTCACAATCAAAGCGTGACTGAGATACATCATTCTCTAGATGACGACTTTAGAACGATTGTTATGGATTAAGAATACAGATCATTGAAATCTTGCAGGAAACTAGCCTATGTTTTTGTATACTATGATTGTCTTTTTGAATTTGGTGCTAATACTGTTATATGGAATATGGAATAGGTGTTTGGATTATGGACGCAGATATTCTTTAATGTACGACGGCTGAATTATGAATGACGGACCAGACGCCTGTAATTCATGCCATCCACTGATTTCACACTTGGCAGCGCCCGTCCAGCGAGTTTCTATCCAACCTGCCCCCATAAAGCGGGCCGCCTTCATATCACCAGTCTCGGAATATCGCCCAACCCTGAAGGACCAACCCAAACCCGTATAAGGGAAAAAACAGAACGTGAACACAAGGCTGTGGAAGGATGTGTTCAAAGAAAGCATGGACTCCGAGGTGGGCGAGACGTTGGAGGCCACAGAAAACAAGTGTCACCACAAAGGGTATTCTAGCTATGTTTATGTATACTATGATTGTCTTTTTGAATTTGGTGCTAATACTGTTATATGAAATATGGAATAGGTCTTTGGATTATGGACGCGGATATTCTTTAATGGACGACGGCTGAATTATGAATGACGGACCAGAGGCTTGTAATTCGAAAGAGGAAGCCGCATTTCTAGTCCATCACACTTTGGTACCTAGACTACGACGGGCTTCATGTCAGCAGTATGTCGACCTCGTGGCCCATATGAAATTGCCGGGAAAAACTCAGTTCATATGGGAATCGTCGATGTTGAAAACTCCGAGTTTGACAGCGGCATATGCCATAGCAGTTGCACAAAAGAAACATCTGCTTGAACGCATCATTAAGATCAAAAGCGTCCACTGTTCACCATGAGCAGCACAGAGTCCACCTTGCCTGATGTAAACTGTGTATCGAACAACGAGGATATTCTAGCCGAAGCGTTACGTCAAGCCGACGTTCAAGTCGATGCTATTATTGATACAGCTCAAGGTGGGACCACCGTGGTCGCTCAGCACCAACGCATGCGTTGTCATCTAGTCATGCTCGTAGATGACATCCAATGGGTGACCCGGGTATGTCTTTGTGACCCAAAGAAGATACCAACACAACTACCCGTGCCCAAAATCTGCTGCATTCGACATTTCAAACCTTTATGGAGAGGCAGCTGGTGACCGGAAATTATCTTCTCCAACACCCAACATGATGATGTTCGTCCATGGATGAGCGACAATGCGTTAAAGCGTTACGATATGGCGTTAAAGCGTTCAGTTAGTGGTTAAGATAGGGCGTTAGGGCGTTACTGAATTTCGATGAATTAGTGTCAATTCCATAGGACCATCAGAGCATCTGAGCTATTTCACCAGGGCGGTGAAGCGTTAAGCTGAGCGTTGGCGGGCGTTACTGTCCATAAATGCGAGCGTATCCCAAAAACGTGCACAGTCGACATTCAACCGTCAGCATACTTGCTCTGAGTGCGAACGCACGTTCACAAGACATTACGATATGATGCGACACCAAAAGAATATACATGTGATGAAGACACCGAGGAGACCACTGAGTCAGATGCTGATACTGAGACTGCTGAGCGTCCACCTACCGATACCGAAACAGATACTGCCGCGAGTCTATACATTGATATAGAGAGCTTGACCTCAGATAGTCAGGCTACCTCTCACGGAAGTGAGAAAGAACCTACCTTTTGTGATCGTATTGTGACAGCAGCTATCAATACTCATGCTGCAGCGATCGAGGACGCCAGACAGGATAACTTACAACAGGCGTACATCCAAATGCACTCCAACACCAGGAAAACAACCATGGCGATCTATGAACAGTATACCCTGCTACCACTTGAAATGAAAGGCGACCCCACGCACAGGTCCATCATGAAGACCAAGCGTCACCTGGAAGAGAATATGGGGCTACCACCCACCGAGGCCCTGCAAAATGCGATCAAAATGCGCAAACAGCTGTTCCGGGACACATTGCCTTTACAATATCTGCCCGACGACGCTTAAGCCAGGAGCGACAATGGCCGAAGATTGAACTTTCTGAAATGGTGACTTCTGATTGGTCAAGCGCAGCCGACGATGCGCCCGATACACACCATACTTGAATTGTAAACATACCCAACGCGGCTCCCTCAGCGTGAATTTGTTGATCTGTCTTTCTCTTATCTGTTTGCCGTAATAGACTAGCGATAGAAGTTGTTAGGGCGTTAGGGCGTCACTGCGTTAAGACGGGCGGTCAGCGCCACCGCCACAAACATCCATCACCACCACCACACACCATCTCCCACCCCCACACAAACACACTCACGCCACCATCACCCCCCCCCACACACACACACAAACACACAGAGGTAACTCTACCAGGTAACCAGAACAAGGCCCCATCTCCCCCCAAAACCCGTTTCTAAGACATTACTGTAAAACTCTCCACAAAGGTTATAGGGCAAATATACTGCATTTCTGCTTTCTCTACTACTAAGGGGCAACTGCATTACTTCCCTTGATGTGGGTGTTTTTTCCGAAATTTAGAGACTATACAATCTCAACAACAACAATATCCCATTTTTTTGCGAGCGCTGTCTCACCGCGCCCCTCTCGGCAGGACACGATCCGCTGGGAACCGATATTAGCCCATCTAGACTTGGTTCATATGGGTTTTACATGATCGACCTCGAGGAGCGCTTCACATGGATACCCTCCCCGATCCATAGCCCTACTTTCACCCCACACCAGTCTAGTCGGATGGGTCCCCCACGGTCCTTCACTTTGATACCCTAACCCTAATCGGACAAATGTTGATCCACCTCTACCCCAAAGCGTCCACCTCAGGCCTGCCTATGGAATACACATGCGCAGTCAGAACTTTTCGACACAGAAAAAACAAATGCCACACCCGATACCGCGAATGTCCATGAGTGGGTTGCCCATTGCGCTTAACGTTGAAATAACTGAAGCTTACGGTCTTATTTTGTGGCAGATAACTGTTGCTGGGCCGTCACCTGACCGGAAGTGACCTTTGACCCAGACGTGACCGTTAACCCGGAAATACACTTTGACCCGGAAATGACGTCATCCGTGGCGTTATCGTCGCGTCCTCGGATCAGGGGCTGATAAATCTGGGCGCGCAAAAATGCTCGGAAATTTAGCTTTTGTATACTACTACTGATGAACCAAACTTATATAATCGAGCGACACTAATCTTATCGTGAGGCTCCCACTAGATTTACAATACGACGAGTGTGCTGTGTAATCATCGAACATTTCCACCCTTTGCATGGGGCGGCAGGGTGATTTGCAAGGGAGTGAAGAAAAGTACGTTTCTTTACTCTCTCGAACCCCTCTCCCCAATCAACCTAATTAACCAATGAACATAGGTAGCAAGCTCCTGTTGCGCTTTCCCCATTGATGCTCCCCGATATCGAGAGGCAGAGGAATCCGGCGAGGGTGGATCAATTTAAATTTAAGAAGTGGTTATTAATCCTTCAAGAAGGTTGAATAGCGCGATCGGGCTATTCGTGCTTTTTTTTGCAATTGACCATATGGTTCAGTGCAGTCGTTGAGACAACAGAGGTTAACATTAGGCTCAGGCATGCTGGATAGGCCTGAACAAAAATAGGCTGGAATTCAATTTTATAAATAGAAAACTATAATTTATGGGTTATTGTCCTTCTCAACAGCCTGGTCTGTCTGCCAATACAAAAGATGAATCAGATAATGTTGGATTCAAAATCCCAATCTCCAGCTGAGTGATTTGACTTATCAAATTCAGGCTTTCGCTGTATCTTTATCAGTTAGAAAATGTTCTAATGTATACGTTTATTCCATGGAGGTATTTTTATCGCCCTGGTGAAAACAATCCAGTACCCCGGTAGATGCCGCGAAGACCAGCTGTGTATACTGATGGTTTGTCCGTGTTGAAATAAAGTTTATTATTATTATTATCATTATTATTATTATTATTATGTAGCTAGTGATGCATATGTTTCGATATTTTAAACTCTGGCATTCTTTCTATACACCCTTCAAACCATAGAGCTGTGCAAAAATCCAAATCTAACCAGATCTGTCGGCTGTAGGCCTAAGTCTCCCACTAGACCCGGAAATGACGTCATCCGTGGCGTTATCGTCGCGTCCTCGGATCAGGGGCTGATAAATCTGGGCGCGCAAAAATGCTCCGAAATTTAGCTTTTGTATACTACTACTGATGAACCAAACTTATATAATCGAGCGACACTAATCTTGGGGTCAAAATTTGCATTTCAAAGTGTTAGTAGGTGTTTTTTCCCCAGCTTTTTTCTGGGATAAGAAATTAGTAGGCGAGGATTGGGCTATATGAAACTAGCCTCTGTCAGTTATGCGGTATTACGGAACAATATCCACTCAACATGAAGTGGTTTATTGAAAAGGTTGATTATCTCGATCGCGCTATTGTCTCGTATTAATATCAATATCCACTGGCAAAATTATGGATACGGGCCGGTTAAAATCTCGGGTCTACATGCATATCTTGACTGGAGCCCAACTCAACCATTCAGAGAGCTTCAGATAGCACGCTAACGTTTATCCAACGATGATAAAATGTTATCATTAGTATTAAAACAACGTTAGAAAAAGAAGAAACCTAAAAATTGGATTCAACATGTTGAGTTAATCAGCAAACACCTGTTTTGTACAGGTATGGCAGTGACCTCAATCTCTGTTGTCAGAGTACCTGGTAGGAGGAACACAGCAAAAGTGTAGAGAGTAGATATACCGGTACCTATATTATAGCACCGCGGAGAAGCCTATAATATTGAACAGAGTAGTGCCACAAGACTGATTACCGATTACCTGGGACACTATATTCGTCTCAGGGATTACGGATAGCTTTAGCATCAAGACAACAACTATTGTAAATATTTCTTTTGTAAGAAAAGCGTTTTCCGTAATTTTTTAACAACAACAACAACAACAAGTACTCTGGTAAGCTCGATTTATCCTTTTTGCCCAAGCTCTTCAAGTATTCGGGGGACCCTATCTTCCTCAATCAAGTCTGGTCACAAAGAACTCTTCTACAGTGGAGGACACTTTCGTCCTCCTCCTTGGCGGGAACGAAGGCTTTTCTGAAAAATACTGGATGTATCTGTGACTGTAATTCCATATTTTTCTAGATTTTAGACTTGTATATGTTAGTGGTACTCAATTATTTGTGTATAAGCCTGTTTATGAACATATTAACAGGGCGAAATCAGCCCTATTTTCAGTATTCTGGCCCATAGCAGGGCTCGAAATTGCCACAACTTGCCCGGCAGCCCATGGCTGGTGAATTTAGAACTTGTCCGGTTGAATATAGTTCTAAAGCTAGCTAACCAGCCCCACTGGCTGGTTATAATTAAAGAATTTCACCTTTTTATAATGAAACATACCAGCCCAATGGTCTTGTAAAGTTTTATGGTAAATTCATGCCCTGCATAGTGATTTTGTTGGTTCCAATTACACTTAATAAGTATCATCTTGTGGTGTGGTAATTCACAGGACAATTATTTACGGATGTTTAGTATAAGGTGTCTTACTAGCTCGGCATGTTTATTCTACTTTGACATGTGGGCACAACTAATCATCTCCCCACCCCCGTAACCCCATATATTCTAAAATCTTACATTCAATAACCCAGCGTCACTCAGTGACTTATCCTCACCCCAGAACTACAAGTACGTGCTCCACGCTTCATCTCCTAAACAAGAGGAAGTTTCACTTCACCTCAACTCTTACCTCTAATTATGTCACTGTAAAACATACTCATATATCAAGCCCAGCCAAAACCCCCGCACACATAACTCCAAGCTTCAATTTTGTCCAACAGTAATGTTCCCATGTGAACACAATTTAGAAATGAGCTATTGGGGATCTCAGAATTCTTGTTCATATGTATGAAGAACCTATCCTCAAAACTTAAATCACAAATCCATTGTTAATCACATTGTGTAATTTCTGTTGAATTTCAGGGTTGTCATGTAATGGTCCAGATTCCTGTTCCTGGGGGAGTGAACAGGAGGCTGATCTTTATGACGGGTTTTGGTCGCCACAGCAACCAGATTTCTCCATTGACTTAGGTAAAAAATATTCCTATTTTTGATAAATGTAACAGAACCAAAGTTGTTTTTCTGATACAATTCAATACTTTTAATGATAAATCCTGATAATCGTTTTATTTCTCAACCCTGAAATAATTGTCGCTAAATACAGGGGAAGTAAACTAATCAGTTATGGTGCAAACTGGGATTGAATGATCATTTCACCCTGGGATCAATGTATTTTCATGATTAAATGTTATTTCTGATGATTGCCACAATTATAGGACATTTTGGCACAATTTAGAAGGTCTCTTATTACAATATTACTCTGCTCAAATGCTACCAGTGAGTGCCAATTTACCATCAATTTTCAAAAAAAAAATAAAAAAAAATGATGCTGTGACCCACTCTCAGACTCATCCCCCCACCGAAATCCTCTCCCCCCCAAACATCCACAACTGGTCTACGTCCTTGAATGTACCGACCTTTTGTTTCAGATGAACTGTGTGTTGAGGTCAGTCTGAATATAACCGGTGATGTGGGAGATTTCTGGTGGAATTTACAAGTTTGTTCAGAAGATCACCCATTTGTGTGTGAGGCGGTGGCGTGTGTAGATGGCCAGTTTCGTTGTCTCGATGGCAAGTCATGTATCAGTGACGCATGGCTCTGTGATGGTGTACCAGACTGTCAGGATGGCTCTGATGAGAGAGAATGCTCCAGTAAGTCTTCGTTTAGAAAATATCTTGTTTTTATTTGGAACCATTTCATTTTCAACCGTGCTTGTCTTTCCGTTTTTTTGTGATATTTTAGACACCGATATCTCTGGAGCAAGATGAGTTGTGTTGTCCACGACTTCCTTGATATAGTTTCCACAGGTGCATGAAAACATGAAAAATCCTTGAATTTCAAATTACTAATTTCCAGGTCTGGACAGTTTTGCCTGAGTTCTATTCTCAGATAAAAGAAATTTCCTTTGATAAACCTACATTATCAAGTATTACACCAACACAATATTAAAATGATGAATTTTAATAAACCAACATTTTGCCTTATATCTCACGAAATCGTGTAACATGTTGTTGGTTAATTTAGCATGTTAAGCGTATGCCATTCAAGAGATTTCAAGTATTGCATATGTAAATTATCTCAGTGTTTGTAATACTTGAAAGGTGCTTGATAGTGTTGGAATACATGTTGATTCAGGTCCATGAAGGTGCGGTATTACAGGTTGATTCAGGTCCTTGAAAGTTCTGGAATGCAGGTTGATTCAGGTTCTTGAAAGTCCTGGAATACAGGTTGATTCAGGTCCTTGAAAGTGCTGGAATACAGGTTGATTCAGGTCCTTGAAAGTGCTGGAATACATGTTGATTCAGGTCCATGAAAGTGCGGGAATACAGGTTGATTCAGGTCCTTCAAAGTTCTGGAATGCAGGTTGATTCAGGTCCTTGAATGTCCTGCAATACAGGTTGATTCAGGTCCTTGAAAGTCCTGGAATACAGGTTTATTATTCAGGTTCTTGACAGTTCTGGAATACAGGTTGATTCAGGTCCTTGAAAGTCCTGGAATACAGGTTTATTATTCAGGTTCTTGAAAGTTCCCTAAGAATTACAGATATTACCTGGACTGTCATTGGAGGATTAAGGCTCCTGTGAACACATTTGTACATCGTGTATAGCCATCATTTTGCTGTTTGTATGTTAACATTTTACTTTTACTTCCAGTTGTGCTGGAATACAGGTTGATTCAGGTCCTTGAAAGTGCTGGAATACATGTTGATTCAGGTCCATGAAAGTGCGGGAATACAGGTTGATTCAGGTCCTTCAAAGTTCTGGAATGCAGGTTGATTCAGGTCCTTGAATGTCCTGGAATACAGGTGGATTCAGGTCCTTGAAAGTCCTGGAATACAGGTTTATTATTCAGGTTCTTGAAAGTTCTGGAATACAGGTTGATTCAGGTCCTTGAAAGTCCTGGAATATAGGTTGATTAGGGTCCTTGAAAGTCCTTAAATACAGGTTGATTCAGGTTCTTGAAAGTCTTGGAATACAGGTTGATTCAGGTCCATGAAACTTTTCTTTCTCTCTCTGGAGTGGTGTGTTCAACAACAACCTTGAATATGATGTCGATTATGTCAGAGAATGTGATGATATTTATTGTTGAAAGAGAAGTTCAGGGATTGCATCTTCATACATCAAGTCGAATACTACACATAATTCGACCTTCATTTAATCCAAAAACTCCTCCCCGTTTCTGCCTCCCTTTCTCTGTGACTACTTCACTTGTCAAGTCATCGTGTATAGCCATCATTTTGCTGTTTGTATGTTGACATTTTACTCTCCCCTTCTATTTCAGCATCAGACCCCTGTGGAGGGGAGCTCACTGGTACATCCGGTGTTTTCCATTCTCCAAACTTCCCTAAGAATTACAGATATTACCTGGACTGTCATTGGAGGATTAAGGCTCCTGTGAACACATTTGTACAAATAACGGTAACCTTTTATCAGTAACAGTATTTGCTCAGTAGTTTTCAAACACCTGAAGGCCCATTATTACGGAGTGTTTTGTAGTGACAACTTGTAGCATACAATTCAGTTGCTTCGTGAGAACACACTTGTACAAGTCATATGAAATGGAACAGGTCCTATTTCATGTGATTAGTTGCAGGCTACAATTCACGGGATTCCACAGGCCCACCGAGTTGCCATAAATCGCAGACTTGTTACTACAAATCCCATCGTGAGAATGGGCCTTTAGTCCTCACAGTCACCCAATAAATTATTGGTCTTGTGTTATATTTTGGCTTGTTCATCCAATAACTTGTTGCTATAGTTTCTCTGAAAACACCTTTTTGCCTTCAGTTGATCTGGAATATTAACATGGGGTACTGTTTTTCTGAAAACATTTTGATCTTTTTCCAGCCTTCTAAGCAATAATACATGTACAAGGAAAAGCATGATGCACAGAGGTGAAACTGAACATATATCATGTATATAAACATTTATCCTTGCCTATTAAAGCGGTATAACATAATGAATAAGACAGCAAATTATTTCATTGTTCACTTTACAGTTTCATGCATTTGACGTAGAAGATGATTACGATTACGTAGAAGTCCGAGATGGCAGCACGGTGCAAACGAGCACTGTCATTGGTCGATACTCTGGAAAAGAACTTCCAGCAGTTTTACGGACGATGACAAGCTGGGCCATTGTTATCTTAAGGACTGACCATTCCACTCAAAGACCTGGATTTAATGCCACCTGGAATGCAGGTATCTCCTTCAGAATTATCTCCTCATTCTAACTTAATTGTCTAGTTTGGGGTTAAAGCAATGCTCTTTAGGTTTCGCTTTGTCTGGTATTAACTTAGCATTTTGGCGGGGGGGGAGATGTAGTTGGTTTTGTATATTTTTGTTGGAAGAGAAATATATGAATTTTGTCCACTCATGTAACAGGGAAGAACTGCCTTTTACATGTTTTTTTTCCCTCGCGATGGAATTACACCCACTGCAAAAAAATTTCATGAACTCAATGAGTTGGGGCAATGGATAGCTGAAACTTTGAATTGTTCTTATATTGTGCAATACCCAGCCAGAAAAATACTTGGCTTGGGTGAGAATCGGACATATGAATTGTGATAGAGTCCAGTTGGGGTGCAGTACATAACTAATTGTCTCAGAGTTTCTACGTAAAGATAGCTCAATCTTTCCAACTGATGATTATTTAATGTAAAGTACAGTAGGATGATTTCTCTAATAATGAATTTAAGGTGATTGGATTATCATGTCCTCATCATTATACATGTATTATCGCTATGTTTTTATGACTTAAACAGTCTAGCCTCAGAATTATTTTTTGTGCTGACTATAACATCCTACTTCTCGATAGTCGTCAAAATTTTGCGAAAATGAACCAGTGATATAGGCGTATGATCAACATGGAGAATAAGTGTACTCGAAAAGTGATTGACTATTTACAACAGGGTGGGGTTGGTAAAACTGAGCCACTTGACTGCAATCCTAGTCTATATCACTCTGAGGTTAATGCTATTGACGAACATAATACATGTTATATGATAATTTAGACAGCTGTAATTCATCTTACTCTAACCATCAATATCTCAAGTGCCCAATATTTGACGTGCGTAAATAAAATTCAAGGAGATTTTACAGCTGCTGGAATATTTGAGAGAATTGTGATTGTGAAATCTGTTTTGAGGTAAAGATATCTATGACCTTAGTTCAGTGTAAAAACTGTTCAGTCTATTTAAACTACGCCTCTCAGAAAATTCTTCATATAGTTTGTACACAAGACCGCTCAGCGATTTGCAAATGATTTGCATAGATGAGTTCGCCTACACAGGGTGTGAAGCTTTTGACCTTTTGTAGTCAAATGGTTGTTGTAAATATTTCATGTTGTAGAATTTATTAACTCGAAATATTCTCACTCGTTTATTCTTGTTTATTCAGCAAATACATAAACTAATAGTGCACATGTACCTGCACTTCATAATGTGACAACATTTGAGTCATTTATAGAAATACGAGATATTCATGGGAATATAATAGTTGAGGGTACTATCAACATGCCCAACTTTGCTCCAGATATTGTATTCAAGGCGTGTTATTTCCATGTCCACGAGTGAGAATACTGGCGAAAGCCAAATACATTCGAAAATAAAATAATGTTATACAGTGGAAACCTCTTAATAGCATATCTTAAATCCAGGAATATTTTATGTATTTATCTAGACTACCCCTTTAACCAGACCTACTGTCTGTCCCAGATAATATATCCGAGATGTTTTTGGCGATATTTCGGAAACAATTTGTCAGACAACATCGAAACTTCACACAGTAGATAAACCAAAGTACTAATTTTATTCCAAAGTATCAAGAGAATCCTTCCAGTATTTCTCAATAAATCGCGAAAACAAATATTAGATGGGAGATTTGTGGGTTATTTTTGGACGTCCATCAAGCCTGCATGTTATAGCATCAGCAGATCAACATCATCGTGGCCCCAAAATAACATGGTAGCTATTGGTGATTTTCGTCAATTCTCAACAGATTTTAATGAGATATGGGGGGAAAAATTAGTATTTTTTAGTTTATATACTGTTTGAAGTTTCAATTTTGTGCGATAAATTGTCACTGAAATATTGACGAAAATGTCTTGGATTTAGCAGAATTTTCAGTTAAGCATATTGCGATGAAGTGTGTTCCACTGTATGTGCTGGCAATTATAAATCGAATCTTTAAAGGCCGAGAAATAACAAGATGCCACTAAAATAACTTGGTCTGCTAAAGTGGTGTGTTAGAGCAGGTGATCTTTTAATAGGTAATCTCTATTAATTCAGCCCACTTATCAAAATTTAATCACCCCAATTTTGGGGATAAAATTCAATAGACTCTGCTGTTCTGAAAAATTTGATCACCCTCTAAAAGTAAATTCAGTGAAATAATGAAGATTTTTATGGATTATCTACATGATTTTGAACCATTCTTGTTAACCCTGTTCTTATAAATTTGATCACCCCCTGACTTTATAGTGCAAGATTTCACTTCCTGTGATTGAATTATTAGAGGTATTAACATAAAGATAATTTAAAGGTGAAATGCAAAGGTTTTCATATTTTCCTATTTATATTTCACCTTTAACATGGAAAACTTACTGTGTAACATAGTTTACAGTGGTCCTTAAGAACAGGTGATTGCTCAATAAAGGTGGTCATAAGAGCAAGCCTGATTGTACTCTTTACTACCTTAACAAAACTTTAGTAATCATTAATATTAATTAATACTAATTCACGTTATTAATTATTGATTAAATTAAATTAGTTTGTGTTATTGTTATTCATCTTGTACAAGTAACAAGTTATTGATCAATACTATTTTTTTAAAAATTAATTAGAAAAGAATTAATATTATTATGGATCATTAATATTTTTAATTTCAGTAACATTTGACAGGTGTGGTGGTGCCCTGACAGCAACAGCCTCAGCCCAGTCGTTCTCCTCACCCCTCTACCCGACCTACTGCCCCAAACATGTCTCCTGTACATGGGAGATCACTGCTCCGGGCACCAACAATGATGTCACTTTACAGGTGCGTGGCACATGGTCTCTTTACAACTGATAGGTTATAGTGGGAGAAGGCATTGAGGGGGAGGAAGGGAGTAAAGCCCAGCACACATGATGGGTGATTTTTTTTTATGGGAGTATCTGAATAATCTGACGACGGCATCAGAAAAAAACTTTTCTCGTGTGTGGGGAACAAAGTTCTGATGCTGAAAGTGGATCTAAACATTCTACACATTATTTGGAGACAAAATCTCAGACTCCGCATTCAAAAACACTCATGTGCGAGTAACAGGACTTTAGGGTCTGATCACCAGATACTATCGACCAATCAGCACCAGAGTAAAGATTATGTTAACAAACATGGTTTGGTATGATCATATCATGTGACATGTCTGGTCAGCGAGAAGTGACGAAGAAGTGATCCAAACGTTCCTCCATCAGAACATCCAGAATGCCCATGTTCGTTGGGCTTAATTAACCCTGGAAAGTCCAATTAGGCTCTCTGACGATCCATTGTGATCACCAGTGTCTGTAGAGCCTAATTTTCAAAATTAGAAATTCATTTTTTTTTGTAGTTTTGGTTAGGTTTTTGTTAGGGTTAGGGTTTTGCTAGGGTATGTTTGTTTGGGTCATCGTCGCCGTGTGACCAATAAGGTGCGACGTTAAACAACCAACCAACCAACCCTGGACAGTCCTGATATCTCGTCTTCCACACACAGCTCTAACAAAGTTCAGAATGACTCAAGCTCTGTCACTGGAAAGAGACACGATGGACAAATGGCACATATCTCACTCGAATATTTGAGTTGACCAGTTTTCATGTATCCATTTGAACGTCTGAACACAATAGTCTATACATGTATATCTCTGGTTATCCAGTTCTCTGATAGTGTGTACCAGTAACGAGCTTTATTTGCTGACATGGACACGGGTTCCTCTTGCTTCAATGCATTTTGCTGAGAAGCAACAGGAACTTTATAATGTGATGTCTAGCACTGTAATATCACTTGTAAGCGTCCTGTATGTGTCTTGTATGCTGTCCTCAGTGTTTTATAAGGTGGATGGAGGGTGTCTGCTTCCATGCTGCTTCAAAGATTTCTTCTTCGAAGTAGCAGGAATGCAACGTGGCTGGGTGGTGCTTAGTTGGTTCATCGCGATATGACTGAAATAATGTTGAAAGCGGCGTTAAATCCTATTCAACCACTCACTTTATTTGCTGACAGCACTCGGTCATATTCATCTATACCCAAGTGTAGAATAGTATCTCTGCCTTTTGCAACCAGGAACTACATCTATTCTTATGGCTTGCTACAATGGAAAACTGGGGCATTATGAACACCACCTTTATCTCCTCAATGCACATGTGCAGCTCCATTCTTAGACATCTCACCTTGTTTTTCATGTCCATGTGTACATGTCTGACTGTGATAGGTGTTCATGTTATTTTTTATTATTTCATAATTCCAGGTCATATTCTACATATTTTGGGAAAGGGCCTTTTGGCAATGGATTTAGGAGATAATATCCTAGAGCACTAGTACTTCAGGCCGGGGTTCAGGGGCCGCCTGGGGCCCGGAAGCTTCGGGGTTCTAGATGCCTGGAAATACATTCGAGCCCATTTCTGGCAGTTAAATTTGTAAAATATTATTCCGTTTTATATATTTTTAAGAGAAAATTCAAAAGAAAACAATTAAATTTTAAATGTTACACATGGCCCATGGGATGAAAGAAATAACTAGAGCCGGCTAGAGTTAACTCCCTTGACGAATCTCCATTGGTAACGCATTGAGCGTCAGTGCAACAACAACAACGATGTTTGCGTAAGGATTACACAATGATTGGCCATTATTATACCATCGTCAATTAATATTATTTTCTGCCAAATGAATGCAATTCAATTAATACGTACGAGAAACCTTCGCAAGCCGATATTCCCCCTGGAATACGGTGGAATAGATGTGGCCAAAGATGTCAGACTACCCTCTCGCTTCGCCAGATCATAGACTGGAAGTTTAGCGATAATGCTCGAGACTTCCTGGACGGAGAACGAAGACCTCCGAGAACTACCGAAAGAAGCGATCTTCGCTGCTCACATGTTGTGAAAACTTTATCGGACGTTGCGCTTCCGTAGTTTGATAATAAAGAAGTTTGGAACTTTCCTATTCCGTTTTATAAGTCCAATAACATACAAATATCACGAGGAATAATCACCAACGTTTATGTGAATTTTCAAAATGGTAAATATTTTGGGATTTTTTATTTTTGGGGAAATTTCTTCCAGAAAATTGGGAAAAGATCCTTTGGGAACGGGGCTGATTATCAACCCCTGGAACAATGGTAGATTATGCCCTGAATTCAATCACAGGAAGACTTCATTGGGGTATTGTCATCATGTATTGTACGTCTGTCCATCATCTATGTTTGCTTTTTCCAATAATATCTCTAGAATGTGAATATGGATGCACCAAACTTGATCACACATGCATGTTGTCATGAAATAGAAGGTTATGTACACATATGTATAATCAGTGAGATTGTCTTATTTTTCTGGTTACACGGTCAACTGTATAAATTCGTCACCATTTAAATTATCTGAAGAATGACTTTGCCTGAGAGCACCGAACTTGCATAATACATGCATGTGGTCATAGAGCAGAAGTCTGTCGAAAAGTCAGATTGACCTATATTATGGAAATCACTGGGTCAAGTTGGTTTTTACCTATCGTAACTCAAGGATGATCAGGCATCGGCTTACTGAGCTTACATTGGACATACATGTCGTCTTGGGCTACATCCAGAATTGGCAATGTAATATTGTGCGTAATGTATGTACAATACATCCATCTCTGTTTTGTCGTTACCACCATGCTGTACTGGCTGGGCTGATCAGTGTCCAGAATAACTCTGGGTGCTCTCATGTCCTGTGTAGGCACCGTCGTGATATGACTGAAAAATTATTGAAAAGCAACATTAAATCCTACACTCTTCAAGCAGGACCCTATTTAAATATCACCAAGGCTGAGGGGTTCTCAGTGCTTTGCATGGCTCATGTTCTTAAATTAAAATCAAGCAAATTTTCATTCGGGTGCCAAAATGCCATTATTGACAATGATCTAGATGTTTCCCATTAGAACCACATGTTATGAGATCGTTATAGTTGAATGAAACATTAACCATGTTAACCAGTTACTTTTGAAAACGAAGACATATATTCTCTTTCTCTTTTTAAGTACCAATTCTCAATATTTCCTATTTCATTTTCACCAGTTTACAGATATTCGTTTTTCTGAACGAGATCGCCATGACTACTTGGAAATCTGGGATGGTGCAGGAAAAGGGAAAAAGAAGATCGGGAAATACAAGCGGGGGGATGAGATTCCAGAAGTTATCATATCAACGCGCCATCAACTGACCGTGAAATTCCACACGAGAACGAAACAACATGATCCATCCTGGTCCCATTTCCATGCCACCTATTGGACAGGTTGGGTATTACTCTTATAATATGTTACAATCTCGTGTGTTTATAAAATTTGCGAGGGATGTTGATCACTCTCCCAGATCTGTATTGAGAGAGTAATCACTGTATTGCCAGAGTGTCCGTATTACTCTCCAATACATTTCATTTTCCAGGAGTGACCAATAACAGGGCTCCCACTGGCCCTATTATTCCCTATATCTTCTCAAATTTGACTGATTTTGCTCTATTATTCCTATATTTTCAGGATTATTCATCCTTTTTCGTGCAGCTCTGACCTTGTATTTATTGTGATACATATACACGAATAGTTGACTATTTAAATCCTCGAAAGTCGGAAGTGTCCTAACTAAATTGTACTGTGTTTCTTCTTTACTACCTTGTCCCAGCGATGAGTACAGGCCCACAAATGGCAACAATCTGATCCTATGAGATTGTAATTAAACAAGTAATTATCCCTGTTGGTGAATGAAATGCCCTGTTTTCTGGATTTTGCCCTATATTAATTTTGATTATTATATCCCTATATTTGCCCTATATTTTGGCTATGGGTCAGTGGGAGCTAGCCCTGCAATAACTCTCCTGGGGGAAAGGTTAGGTGAGCGATGGCGAGGGAAAGTGACTATGATCAAATGTGTTCAAGAATGATCAAAGATGATGAGTATAGACGCTAACGCCATTTCTTTTTTTTTGCAACTGCGCATCGCCTGCGCAGCTTTTCGTGAACTTCCTGTTTGTACCAAATCTGAAGTTTTTAACGTTGGAGAGATAGACCGAGTGTTGAAAAAACAGTTGATATTTTGTGCAACTGTACGTAAAATCACTAAAAAATCTCATGGATTATCACCAGATTGGCAAAAGAACAGCCCCAGGTATGTATTTACCCTGAACACAATTTACTTCCACAGAAAAAGTACTTTTTCCGAATATATGATAGACTTTCAACCTGGCCAGGATGCGGCCGTTGGTACAAGTGACCTTTCGTGACCTCGCCTTGTGCGCATGCCCAGTTACCCTAGATTTGTAATGGCGATCTCGGCTATTGTACTGTTTGTGTCTCAAATCTTCACCTGTTATCACTTAATGCCAATATTCCTCCATTTGGAGATCTCCTGCAAACAAAATTATCTCCCCTGATCGCTGCGTCGATCGTCCGCCAGGTGGCGTGCTCTCCGCGCATGTCCTTCCTCTTTTTCCTTTGCAGTCTTGGTAACAAGACCTGTTTTGAAAGAGCTCCTGTAAACAGTAACTTTTGGGTTGTTATAGACGCACTCTAGGGTTATTTTTTTTCTCCCGTGAGTTCATTATGAACCAACGTAGTCGCCCAGCTATAAAGATTTATAAGGAACGAATCATGTCGTCAGTTTTAACCAGTTAAAGACTTGCATTTCTTTGTTTTTCAAGTGCAGGACACAGGTGTGTTTACAGTCAAGTGACATGCCGTGAATGTGCAGACTGGGACGACGTGACCTAGCATAGCTATCCTATGGCGACTCTGGAGAGCGGCCACTGACCTGGCAAGATGTCCAGCTGAGAAGCAAGCTACTCAGGCCCTCTTCTACGACTTGGCTGTAAACGAAGTCTTCCTACCACCAGTGGAATCTTCACAACAGACCCTTCACGGATACAAGATCACAGCTCCACGGTCCAGTTCAAGTTCGTCAGCAAGACGACAAGAAGACAGGTCTTTGAGAAGGACACGTCTACTAGCCGGGAACCGGCGAAGAGCAGTACCCTGGAGCTACATTTCAAGACGGTGAACAAGTTACAGACCCAAGACACGGCCTAGCTCAAGTTCACCGGAGAAGATGATGTCACGGACTCTATACCGGAGCCGTTACAACCATGGATCTGGGCAGACCTCGGATAACAGTTCCCGTTCATCCAAGCCTCCGCAACTCAAGAAAGACAAGTCTTCTAGCCGGGACCTGGTGAAGAACCGGGACCCGGCAAAGAGCCGTACCCTGGAGCTTCAAGCTGGAACGGTGGACAAGTCTACAGTCCGGAGCACAGACCGGGACTACCAAGGGAAGTCTAAGAGACGGATTCGATCACCGGAACGGGACCTCGACACCACAGAGCGCCGGGACTCCGACTGCAGAGCACCTCGGACCCGACCATCGGAGAGAGAGGTTCCTTCCAGAGGCGGAACTACGGTCCGGAGCCGTACCCCAGAACAGAGAACGACACGGACCTATGAAGAACGGACTTATCCAGTACGCCGAGAGTCTACGTCTCACCGGGAGTCCACACCTAAGAGGCCACGGACTTTAGATCAGCATACGGGACCATGGCTCTGAGAAATCACGGCCCAATGCAGAACTCCGAGACCCCGTCAAGCCAAGAGCCTACAGGGACTACCGGGATACCGAGAGAATTCAAGATTTTCCCAGCGGCACAGTCTTACAGTCGACGGTACCTTCAAAAGGCAAAGTGCAGACCAGTCAAGCCCAAGCCACGGCGACACGGTTTACTTCTACTGCACCGGCAAAAGTGCTGATACGGACTCTACTGGACAGCCCCGTCACAGCCACGGATCAAGGAGAGTCCTCGGATAACAGCTCCCGTTCATCCAAGTCTCCACGACCCAAGGAAGAACAGTCTTCTGACAGGGACCCGTTCAAGAACCGCCGTACCCCGGAGACACAGACGGACACGGCAGAGAAGGCAGTCCGGGAATCAAGACCACGGACTCCATCACCACAGCGGGACCCCGGCACAAGCACAGCTTGCCGGGACCACAGCTCGGAGAAGTCATGGCCCTATACGGAACGCCGAGAGTCGGACAAGCCAAGGGCCTACAGAGAGCACCGGGATTCCAAGAAATCACGGCCCTATCCAGAGCATCGGGACTCCAACACCGGAGCACCTCGGGAGGAAATTACAGTCCGCAGCCGTACCCTAGAGCAGGAGACGACACGGACTTATCCAGCACACCGAGAGTCTACATCTGAGAAGTCACGGACTCAAGCAGAACGGACTTATACAGATCACCGGGACTCTACATCCAAGAAGGCACGGACCTATGAGGAACGGACTCAGCCAGAGCGCCGTGAGCCGGCCTCTACTTCAGCTGGGACCCGTACAACGGAGCCGCATTCCGGTACTACGGCAAGCAGATCTCGTAGACGAAGTCGTACACCGTTACAACGCCGAGATTCCTATCCTGAACGTCATCATCGGGAGAGGCACCGTCCTAGACGTCGGACCCCTTCACCTAGTCCAGTCTACCGGAGTCGTCATTATAGGGACCATACCCCGGAGCGACCTTACACCCCACGGAGAAGCCGTTCACCAGTTTCCCGTCAACAAGCACACAGATGGCGAGGAGCGAACATCTACCCACCATCACCGTAGCCCGGAGCATCGGGATAAAACGGAAGTCCAGAGATGAACAGGTACTCGTGGATCACCATTCTGGATCTGCACCCAAGGAACAGACTTCTGCTCCAAGGGTACCTTCCAAGGCAAGCCTGGTCAAGAAGCACAGTCATCTCCCGGCTACACAGCCCCTTACCGTGGTAGAGGTTCCTTCATCGGAGACCCATGAGATGACACGACCCCATTCTTCTAGCGACGCAGACTCAGGCTCGGACTATGAGGATCACGCACAACGTTCCACTTCCTCGGCATCCTCATCTCATACAGATTCACCTCCCTGCCGTAAGGCGGAGGTAGAAGACGAGAATAAAGACATGCTACCCTTCAAAGCCAGGATAGCGGCGGTACACACGTTGGTTCCAGAGATGCCCAGACCGGTGGTCGGCGATGACAAGCAGCCTGATGACCCCGCCCGGGAACGGAGAAAACTTACAACGGCATCTCTTTACGGTTTAAACAAGCCTTGTGAGGAGGAAGCTGCGCCAACCTGCGCACCATCTCCAGCATCAGCCAACCTATACGACGCACTGGATCGACAGTTGGAGACTTCGTCATCTCTCCAGAAGCCCGGTCCTTACAAGACTTACACTCTTCACGGAGACAATCTACCGTTCAAGGCCCCGAAGTCTGACCCGGATCTTGACAGACTGTTGAACTTCACGAAGACACCAGCGGTGGTACTTCAACAGAAGCAAGCCTGTGCTGTGGAAGATATGATGCTGACACAACACAGACTTACATCATACTCTGATTGGTTCCTGACGGCTATTTCCAAGGTGATTCAGGATCCAGACGTGAAGCATAAAGATGGATCCTTGACCTTTTCACGGCCCAAGATGGATTTCCTCAGCGCCTTTATCGACTCTAACAGAGGAGGTCGCCACGGACGTTTCTGCTGTCAGAACTCGGGCAACCCAAGCTAGATGCTCAGAGTAGTGTTCGCCCTTACAAGAAAGGACAGTTCCAAGGTAAAGAGGGAATCTTCCGACCGGGACAGGGGCAACCTCGTCAGTCAGAATTGATGGTTCTCAGCTTCACCTTCAAACCACTAGTCATCCTTTCATCCTTCCCAAGCTTCGAGTCTTCACTCACCTGATTGTAGAACGGTCGACCCTGATGATATAGAAGATCAGCGTCACTCTTTGTCAAGTTTTCGTCGAAGAAGTCAGTCCTTACGTGAGGTCTACTCCAAGTCCCGACACTTCATCTGACGATCATCCTCAGTCTTCTAGAGCCGGATCCTACTCTTCATCGGATAATCTAGGACTCCACCTACACCCGAGATCATGATCAAGGGAATCTAATTTCGGGGAAAACGGTTAGTCGGGCTTGACTTAACCCGTTTTCTTTGGGGTGAGACATCCAGTCTACAGTGGGCAAGCCTAGTTTCAGATTGAGGTTCCTTCCAAGGCCAAGTCAACACGGACCCGGACACTGGAATAGGACACGAGGATAAAGTCATCTCTAATCCGAAATGCGAATTAGGACTCCAGAACAGACCTGGGACTCCAGCATTCAGCAGGATGACAGTAGAGACCGGACCAGACGACGGAGCCGGACACCTACTGAGCATATTCGACTCTACAGGAGTTGGACTCCGACTCCCGGTTGTCGTTACTTTCGGCGTTTCCAGAGGCCGTTTTCGAGTTTCTCCTCGATGATCACGGCTGTCCAGGGATATTTCCAGGGACCCCACGGATTATGTAGAATGGCTACATTCAAGCGGCAAGCAGGTTTCCGGCATATGGAACCTGCACCGGGAACCAGACCATCAACACCTTGACCCAGAGGTCCGTTGGATGGAACTACAGTCTACTACTCACCTGGGACCTAGCCCAGTTTTGGCTAGCTCCAGGTACTCCTCATTACAGTTTCTCAACTACAACTGCACCTGAGGGCAAGAACAAGCAATCTAAGGATGCTCGTCCCGGAACATCTTCACCCCCCTTCCAGAGTGGCGATGCCGGATCCAGTTTCAACCGAGCACAGAGAAGTTCACATTCACCGATGCGGAATTCACAGCTTAGAGGGGTCCATTAGTCCTGCAACAGATAGCCGACACATGGATACCACGACAGACAAGCAACGCATCATCTTCCTTAGGGATATCTACGCTAAGAAGGCGGTCCCCCTTGGAGGTTGCGGTTGTACAACACATCAGCATTGATTACGAACGTTCAGTACGGTCGTCAGTTGCGTCAAGTTTGGGGGGGAGCAAGATCCCAGTCACTGTCTTCTAGAAACATCAACACTGGTCCTAGCAGCACGGTATCAGCAATACCATGTCACAACACCATGTGTTTCACATCACTTCAGGGTTACCGCTGACAGCTTCCTCCAAGTCCTACAGGGTACTACAACCGGAAGATCACTTTTCTACGGAGACACCGGGACCCGCAACGGCCGAACCCCCACGTCTCCTACGATCCAGAATTCCCTTGCAGACCAGGGTTTTTTCTCCAGGACCAATTGTACAGACAATGACAGCAGCAAGCTACTATTTACTGTACAGTCGCATCAAGCCCGGAGAAAGTACTATAGTAGAGGACCTGTGGTCAACACTGTTTCTGTTCCAGCAACAGCTGGTTTTTCCTTCTGCATCTGTATCAGGACAGGGAATCTCAGTCAAGCAGTACACAGGGGTATCACTCAGCATCATCCAGGGTTGTCAAGTTCACCCACGGAATCGACTAGATTCCAGCATTTCGGCTTTCCATGGTCTTCGCCTTACAGTCTCGCCGAACACATCAATTACCACCCAAGGAGACCTGGATGTGGTACTAGGGCAGTCTTACGCCTACCATTCGAACCAGTTCAGCCAACTGTAGTCAAGATCCTGTCCTGCAAGACAGCTCCATGACAGTCTTCACTCCGCAATCAGAGCATTACGCAGTGGAACTTAGTTCTTTGACAGGGATGACAGACTGGTCAACCAGATCCTTTCATCCGATCCCGGATTTCGTCATCTAGAACGATTCCACACGTCAGGGGCCAGACGTCCAAAGACTGTACCAGATTCCAGCACTGACAGATTTCGTGTACCTGCTGGAGGAGAAGAGGTTTTTACCCCTCGGCCAACTTTGGCCTAGGGGTATTGTCGTCGTCATGTACGGCTGTCCGTACGTACGTCCGTACGTACGTCCGTCCGTCCGTTACCGCGATATCTACAGAACCGTTTCATGCATGGCAACCAAACTTGTTACATCTATTTATCTTCACGTAAATCAGAAGCCTATCGAAAATGAGTCATCTCGGACAATATTTTGCAGAGTTATGCCCCTTTTACAAATAAAAATCCATTTATGATTTGTTATTGTGATAATTTCAGAACTGTTCCATATACAACATCCTAACGTGATACAGTTGTTTCTCTTGACCTGAACTAGATACCTATAGAAAATGAGTCGTGTCAGAAAGTATTTTGCAGAGTTATGCCCCTTGTCTAATAAAATCCGTTACCGCGATATCTACAGAACCGTTTCATGCATGGCAACCAAACTTGTTACATCTATTTATCTTCACGTAAACCAGAAGCCTATTGAAAGTGAGTCATCTCGGACAATATTTTTCAGAGTTATGCCCCTTTTTACAAATAAAAATCCATTTATGATTTATTGTGATAATTTCAGAACCGTTCCATATACAACATCCTAACGTGATACAGTTGTTTCTCTTGACCTGAACTAGATACCTATCGAAAATGAGTCGTGTCAGAAAGTATTTTGCAGAGTTATGCCCCTTGTCTAATAAAATCCACTAATTCCTATGTTAAGTTTGCATATAATTTCTATATCATGTTAATGAGTTGTGTCAGAAAGTATTTTGCAGAGTTATGCCCCTTGTCTAATAAAATCCACTAATTCCTATGTTAAGTTTGCATATAATTTCTATATCATGTTTGTACACTATCACATTTATTTATTGATTGGATGACTGATTTATTGATTTATTCTCTTACACAATGCGAAGAATGCCTGCAAATCTGTTTTGAAAATGACACTAGATGCCTATCAAAAATGAGTCGTGTCAGAAAGTATGCCCCTTGTCTAACAAAATCCACTAATTCCTGTGTTAAGTTTGCATATATTATTTCTATATCATGTTAGTATAGTATCACATATATTTATTGATTGGATGACTGATTTATTTTCTTAGACAATGCAAAGAATGCTTGCAAATCTGTTTTGAAAATGACATACATGTGCCATTTAGTATACATGTACTGTATTTATCTATAGCCATGTGTACTGTTGTTTTAGTGAGACATCGATACAGCTCTTTCAATTTATTCCAGAAACAAATTAATTTAAGGGGAGGAAAACTTTTCTTTTTTTTCAAAGAAAATACACTTACAATACCAGGGGTAAATATTTCTTCCCACAAGCCAATCAATTGGTAGAGACACCCTTACATTATAATAGCTGGGGTTCAGAGCCGAGGGGTTTCGATAGCGCAGCTTCATGTTTTTATATCCAGTCAGAGGCCTGGGGCACTCTTTATAGAACCGACAAGGGGTTCCAGCTGTCTTCTTCTCTCATCACTTCTAACAGACCCATCAGCTGACATCACTAGTTCATGATCACCGTCTGGGTTGAAGAATACTGCCGACTGGTTTAACCAACTCGCCATCAACGCTCCTTCTCCTTTATGGAGACATCGTCTCACAAGATTAGAGCCAGTGTGACGTCCGGGCCACTTTAGGGAAAACTTATCGTTGAACGATACTGTTGACACCTGCGCTTGGACGATCAATTCAACTCATGCTGATTGCTATCTTCAGACATGTCTGTACAGACAGATAGGATGACTACACTGGACCTACAGCTACAGCCCAGTGTATAGTCCACTACTCCTATCAAAAAAAGGGGGGGGGGGCGCCGCTCAAGCAAGCAAGATCCCGACAATTCGGTAAGTATAGAAGACAGACCATGTCGGAGGCGAAGGGACTTCAAGGCATCACGATGGCATCTGATTATCTAGCCAAGTATGCGAGCAAAGGGTAGGAACAGAGTCCACCTCTCGCCGCATTACTTGTAATACCTTGTACTCCCTACGCCTCTATACGACACGGGAATTATCAGGATATTACTGGGCATATTAGATTTACAAAATCAGAACAAGGCGTGCTCCGCTTAATCCAAAAGCAAGTCACAAGGCCGGCTACCCAACCTCCTCTGTTGGGAGTCTGGCATTAAGTGATAACAGGTGAAGATTTGAGACACAAACATAAAACATTTATAAATAATGTTGGTGTTTGTTATCAAATCAAACCTGTTATCAACGTTGATTTGCCCAACCCATCCTCCCCTCTTTGCTCGGCCTTGACTCAAAACAGGTCTTGCACAGCATGGGAAAAACAGGAAGGACATGCGCGGAGAGCACGCCACCTGGCGGACAATCGACGCAGCGATCAGGGGAGATAATTTTGTTTGCAGGAGATCTCCAAATGGAGGAATATTGGCATTAAGTGATAACAGGTTTGATTTGATAACAAACACCAACATTATTTATAAATGTTTTATTTTTCTGGTCCAATTCGAAAATCCAGTATGGCTACCAGGCAGCCATCTTGGATTTCTCCATTTAACATTGTTATTGTTATTTCTCAGGAAGTACTGAATGGACCTTTCTCAAACTTGGTACACAGGTTCCTCTTGGGGTCTCGTTGTGCAAGTTACTTTTTCTGGTCCAATTCGAAAATCCGATTTGGCAACAAGGCAGCCATCTTGGATTTCCCCATGAAACCTTGTTATCGCAATTTCTCAGGAAGTATTGCGTGGATCTTTCTCAAATTGATACACAGGTTCCCCTTGTGGTCCAGTTGAGCAAGATACCTTTTTTGGCCCTATTCGAAAATCCAATATGGCCACCATTGTTATCGCAATTTCTCAGGAACTACTACATGGATCTTTCTCAAATTTGGTACACAGGTTCCCTTGGGATCTAGTTGTGCAAGATATCTTTTCTGGTCCGATTCGAAAATCCAATATGGCCACCAGGCAGCCATATTGGATTTCCCCATGAAACCTTGTTATCCCGATTTCTCAGAAACTACCGTATGGATTGGTACACAGGTTTCTCTTGGGGTCTAGTTGTGCAACTTCAAACTTGGGGTGGGCCTTGACATTGGTGAGAAGATGGCTGGGATTGTTTTTCAGCAATGTGCATAATCTAATATGGCCGTCATCAGCCATATTGAATTATAAGCAGTTGGATCTTGTCCGGACAATAACTCGAGAACGATTCAACCGATCTACTTCATATCTGAGGAGTGACTTGACATTGTTGAGAGGAGGATTAGGATTGTTTTTCAAGCACGTGCTTAATCCAATATGGCCATCATCAGCCATACTGGAGTTCATTGGATTTTAAGCAGTTTGATCTTGTCCAGACAATAGCTGGAGTACGATTCAACTGCTCCACTTCAAACTTGGGGAGTCACTTGACCTTGGTGAGTTCCAGGTTAGGATTGTGTTTCATGAACGAGCGATATTGGATTATGTTGCATTTTAAGCAGTTGCATCTTGTTTGAACAACAACTCGAGAATAATTCAAGTGATCGACTTCAAACTTGCAGTTTGGCTTGACAACGGTGAGAGGACAGTTGTCATTGCTTTTCAGTTACCTGTGTAATCCAAGATGGCCACTATCAGTCATCTGAGATTTTCAGCATTTAGATCTTGTGTGGACAATAACTCTAGAACGATTCAACCAATGTACTTCAAACTTTGGGAGTGCATGGACATTGGTGAGAGGACAGTTGGTATTATGATTTATGGGTGTGCATAATCCAGTATTAGATTATGTTAACGCTTTCGTAATATACCAGCCAAAACCAGCCGGCACCGTATACACCCATAACGGCCACAATTGTCCACCATGTAATAAAGGTACGGCGCATCACGTTGGGCACACCGGTTCTCGTCAGATCACCGAAGTTAAGCAGCGTTGAGCTCGGTCAATACGTGGATGGGTGACCGAGTGCTGTACTGACTGGGCTGATCAGTGTCCAGAATAATAGGAACTGTGGACACTCTCGTGTTCTGGCACATGTAGGCACCGTCGTGATATGACTGAAACAACGTTGAAAACGATGTTAAATCCTACTCACTCACTCACTCACCCATGTAATAAAATCACCGCACAGTAAAATGTCCATCAAATGACAGCTCGTCGGTAGTTCACATCGTTGAACAAGGAAATAGTCGGCAAAATGCGTTCAAATTTTATTGTAAATCATGCAATAAACGTATAAGAAGTTTATTCTATTGAAGACATACCTTCATTGTGATGGAAATTGAGAAAATCCGTGAAGAATTTGCCGTTTTTTGAACGCCATCAAAATCTCATTTCCCGCCGTGGAATGTGGGAGATCTTGGCCTTAATTCAAAGGTCATTTCCCCCACTTTTGACCTATGTTGGGTGATTTAACAAATAAACAAGCAATAATGCAAACAACGAACGATTTGATTGGATAGAAATGATGTCATTCCTTCTTCATCGAGGTGGAAACGAAGCAAACTGAGCTGGCGAAGCTGATTGCTTGAAACTGAGGTCACGGCCATAACACAATGGCAGCGATTGGCCAGCTGATGTTGCCGGGTGAATTTGGCTGCAGAAAAATGGCGTCGTACGAAACTTTAGCGAGCCGACTATTGTGTTTACCATGGAAATAAATAAATTTCTCGGATTTATATGTCAGATAAAAACCCACAGGCCAATTATTCTCAAGGTGAATCTTTCTGATGTGTGACTTTCTCAATCAGTTGTCGTAACATGTTTCAAGATCTCAAGCATAACCATAAAATTTGGATAGCAAAATCATTCACACGAAAAAAGTGGACATGTCATGTTGTTAATTATCTGCTAGGGAAAGTTTGAATATCTCCAAATTGACAAATGATAGAGAGCTGAAACACCAGTAGTGTTGCTTTTACTGGGGGGATTCCCCTTTTTGAGATTTTCTAGTTAAAAGTTTGTGAGGTCACATGTTTTGGGGTTATAAATGAGCCTCCCAATGATGGTATGCAGGGTTTCCAGGAATCAGTTTTCCCCTTATATGTGTTGTAATTTGTATTATTTCTGTCTCATGATTCTCGAATAATGGGGCCATTAAATGTACAAAAACGTTGGTTGATTTAAGGTGAAAAACGATCGACCATAATTGGAACGAGCTTTTCTTCACAGCTACTTATTTTTATAACCGTATTTCATGTTAAACTCATTCTCATTATTGTCAAAGTTTATTATTTTATGCTATTTGAACATTCAAGCTAATATTATTTTTGGTATTCCAGCCATACCTCTCTTCATGCTCTAGGGACAGATCCGCATTTTAATGTATAGTATATCGTTTGAACAACCTCTAATATTTTAATGAACTATATTTTAGTGTTGAAATGTGAAAATATGGGGACGGATGGATTGTCGGAAATTTCCGTGAGTTACAATCTGATTGTGAACGATGAGCCATCTGTGGATTACATGTTAACAAAGTTCAATATTTTGAGTGCTGGCTATTACCTTAATATATTTTCAGCTTTTAAAAGTGCTCAATAGTAACACAGAGAATCCTTACCTGATCTGGGATAATGCCACGAGAGCTCAGCTCAATGAATACTTGATGGAGGAACAGCAGAAAATGGTGAAAACGGTAGGTAAATCTACTCCTACAGCGGCCATCACAATAGGATTCCTGCTGCATCCAAAAGGTTTACAAAACAAACTTCAGACTTTTACATGTAAGTGTTCAAGGGGACTGGCCCACTCAGCTTACTCTAACACACATGTAGCCTGCCATGCCCCTAAAAACAAGAAAACCAACTGTAAACCACCAAGGCAGAATGAAGGAAGTTCAACCCATTTGAAGAGAGTGGAACATTGCAGTAAACATCCCTGGGAACTTCCCACTTCCTTTGTGACCTGCTGGCATATGACAGCTGCATAGTATTAAGGCATGTAAGGTGCCATTTTTTTTGTTAAACTGAGCTATGCTATGACCCACTCAAGTATGCCTCCGTGCAGCCTTTCCTGGTTGAAAAATCAAATATGAATGTAGTCTTGGTGCAGCTGACGAGAAAAAAACAGTTTATACACAGTGCTTAACTGTTGAGGAATGTACAAATGTAACCACCACAAAACTGGGTCAGCCCAGGGACCGTACAATAAATTGTATGGTCTCTGCTCAGCCAGGTGAAATTTGTATTAACATGTTCACCTTACATGTAATCTTACAACCAGAGAAAAGCCATTTCTCTTTTCTGAAAATATGTATGTATATACAACATGTATTTATATTATTCTCACTTTCAATTTTAAGTGCTTTACTGATTGATTGAAATATGTATACCATCACTGGTAGTGTTTGTAACACTGTTGCATTCTGGGTACTGTTCCATATGATTGACAGGTACGCAAATAGTACACTGCCAAAAATAGGGTACTTAAAACGAGAAAAAAAAACTTATTTTAAGAAAAAATCATCTTGAAATAAGATAAATTATCATGGAGTGGGGTAGGAATAATTTACTTATGGATATTTGCTTGGATAAGAAAATTATAAGTTTATTTATCTTACTCAAGATTCACAAATCTTATTCGAAGATCTTAATTGAGAAAAATTATCTTGGCGCTTTTTACTCATTTAAGAAAAAAAATCTTATTTTTTCTTCAGTAAGATAATTTATCTTGCCAGGAAATCTAAAGTAAGATATTTTTGGAGTGGGGTAAGAATATTAAACTTATTCCAGATAATTAACTTGTTCAAGAAAAACTGACCACTTGGATAAGAAAATATTTCTCAAAGCTGTTAACTTGGATAAGAAAATATTTCTCAAGGCTGTTGAGTTAAATATTCTTACTCAAGAAAACATGTATACAGTCTTCAAGATAAATTATCTTACATTGTAAA
Source organism: Hanleya hanleyi (assembly GCA_036873755.1). Taxonomy (NCBI): domain Eukaryota; kingdom Metazoa; phylum Mollusca; class Polyplacophora; order Lepidopleurida; family Hanleyidae; genus Hanleya; species Hanleya hanleyi. The sequence goes on along the minus strand of JAVTVY010018700.1, from coordinate 2,279 downwards.
TTCAACAAAAGGATCTTGAGCTAGCAACATTTACTTAATTAAGAAAAACATGCTAAACAACATTTAATCAAATTAAATGACAAAAAAATATTTTGAAGATGGGGAAATTTTATTCAAATGATGCATGTAGTGAATAGTCTGCACATATTAGATGCAAAGTTTATGCAGTAGAAGAGGTATCCCAATAATTTCAGCCACGCCGCAATTCCCAACAGGATCAATAAAACAACGAAAATTTTTGATATTGATAATATTAATAGTGACACTTCAAATATTTCCCTACAATCCAATTAACGTTTTTAACTAAAGTTTTTTTATATCATATTACTGCCAAAATCTGAACATGAATATATGCTTGTTACAGTTAGCAGTATACATGTAAAATCAAAAAACATGATAAAATAATGTCATGCAATTGAAGTGTGAGTGATAGGATTTAACGTCGCTTTCAACCCATCATCATGCAATTGAAGGGCAAAAGTAAGTCATATATGTAAAACAGATAAATAAAGAATATATTTTAAATATTTTAAGGCCTTTGTTCTGGCATTCATCCTTAAAACCTCTCCTTGACAAGTATTTCTTTCCATTTATAGCAGTAATACTAAAATATATTTGCACAACATTTCTCGCCCATGTCAAAGTTGTATGATATGACAAGCGATTGATATAATTAAAAATATGCAAAATAGCCAAACACCAAAGATATGATGGATACTTCTCAAATTTAGAAAATATATCATCTTCAATTCTCCATAGACATTACAAATATTGCACTCTTGATAGTAAAAACACCTAAACTGTTCAAATAGAATTGGCCAGCCTTTGTGCTCATCAGGTGCTTGTGGTGGAGAAAGTCCCTGAATGTTTAGTCGCAGACAAGGTCTTGCAAGCTAAAGCATACACCCAAGTTCATATACGAATATTCTTCCAAAGCAGAAGGAAAGAACTAGGAAACACTGGAGGAATCAATACACTACAAACCATGTAGAATCCAGATCCGATGTTTTATGCAAATACTCAATGCCTGAAAAGTTTCTGCCAGTCAAAATTGCCAGAGGCAACCTGCCACCAACTTAAATTACAAAGACAGGTTTCCTGAATAGACTGCAGTCACTGGTTTGATGCAATGACTTTGGTTTGAATGCCTATCTGACATATATAATGAATAAGCTTATTCAACCTCAAAATACTTCTGGAGAACACATTTTCAAATTTTTTCCCCATTATATTGTAAATATTAAATGATTTGATTAGCTAATGTATATAAAAATGTTTTGCTTTCTTATATCTCTTCGACATGGGAAAGCTTTTCTTGGAAATACATTTCTACATTGCTGTGCACATGGGAGGTCGAGCTTGTATCTTTGCTTTTATACATATATTTTTTCGCGTTTGCTTTGAAACCAATGTAACAGTCTTAAACTTACTTTCTAATTGCCTGTGTTCAGGTAGACAAAAACGACGAAACAGACCTGGAGATCCGCACTTTCACCATGCACTTTCATGTGCACTCGCACTTTTCATGAAGCCCCTAGGATCTAGTTTATGTTTCCCAATTTGTTGTTGTTGTTGTTGTTATATCAGTAAATCCACTCCCAAAGAAAGCAAATCTCATTTTCGACGTTTTCGCTCAGTTCATTGAACACATTGAGCAACATACTACTCTCATTCATCTGTAGAACGATCCACTGAGAGGCTCAGTTGAGTTTTCTCAATAATGTTCCTGGATACCAACATAATTCGCGAGAATTGTGGAAGCACAGAAGATTTCAGTTGAGAATGGCGGCAAAAACATGAACCCATATGAAAACCATAACCGCACGTGAAGGTGGATTTGCAGATAAAAATACTAAATTACAAAAATATGTTCCTCACTCAAGTAGAAGATATAATTTCACGTATATCTCAGGCAAGTTGTAACAGTAACTCTTACAAATTGACAATGAACAATTTCTTTCAGGAAACCACATGTTCATACTATTAGTGTAGCGATCCGTTTCCATTCGATTCACGATCTTACATTTTGAGGAGACAAATCACAGAAAAGACATCTTAGCTAAGATAACTTTTCTTATCACACCATACATCTGGTAAAAATAAATCTTATTTAAGATAACTTTTCTTATAACAAGATATATCTAGTAAAATTAAATCCTATTTAAGATAATTTTTCTTAAAATAAGATAAATCTGGCAAAATGGGACAAACTAAGAAAACATTTCTTGTTTTAAGGTAATTTATCTAGAATTGAGGTAAAAAAACTTATTCAAGTACCC